>VSMD01009745.1:0-116179 GCA_008750895.1 Mirza zaza | reverse complement strand
GATGCTTTCACTTCTTAAGTAGAGGGTCTAGATTCTTAGGAAATGAAAGGGGATGTCACTTCCTCCAGATTCTAAGTCACAGTGGGAACATCCAGTTGGCTGAGTTGAGGTTGCTTGATTTCTTCCTGGAGAGCCTTATAACTTTCATAACTGAAGGCAGAATCCTATCTTAGGCAGGACTCACATTAAGATTGATTTCCAAATGCTGGCACAGGAAATTCAAATGAAAAGCAAACAAATACCCAATATGCACTATACTCATAAACAAAATTAAAAGTTGATTTTAAGGAGAATCTGTTCTGGGGCCCTTGTGACATAAGGGATTTTTAAAACAATGACTACAAATTATTATTTCTAAAGCAACATGATGTAGGATGTAGGAACTCTTTCTGAAAATTTTCTCTGTTACTCAGAAGGTTGTTTGTTTTTTTTTTTCCCCAAGATAGAGTCTGACTCTGTTGCCCTGGCTAGAGTGCTGTGGCGTCAGCCTAGCTCACAGCAACCTCCAACTCCTGGGCTCTAGCGATTCTCCTGCCTCAGCCTTCCCAGTAGCTGGGACTACAGGTGCATGCCACTGTAACTGGCTAATTTTTTTCTATTTTTAGTTGCCCGGCTAATTTTTCCTTTTTTCTTTTTTTAAGTAGAGTCAGGGTCTTGCTCTTGATCTGGCTGGTCTCAAATTCCTGACCTGAAGCAATCCTTGTGCCTCAGCCTTCCAGAGTGCTTGGATTACAGGTGTGAGCCATCGCACCCGGCCAACTCAGAAGTTAATGGTTATACTGTAGGGCTCATATGTTCACTTTGAAGATTATTGAATGTTACCCAATTCTTTTTTTAGTTAATGTTTAATAAAGGGTCTGGATTTCCTCATCTATAAAGCAAGGAATTTTGACTGTCATTGATTTAGAATAGGAGCACATTACACATGAAAGTGGTGTTGAGCAGAAAGAAAGAAGGTTGAGAACCTTTGTAATACAAAGGTCCATAAACTTTTTCTGTGAAGGGCCAAATAAATATTTTAGGCCCTGCAAACCACATAGTTTCTGCTGCAACTACTGACCAGAAAGTTGCAGCTTGAAAGCAGCCTTAGCCAATATGTGATTGAATTGGCATAGCTGAGTTCTATTAAAAGTTCATTTACATAAATGGGCAGTAGCTAAATTTGGATAAAAAAATGGGTGCCAGGCCCTACTTGGCCTATGGGCTGTAGTTTACTGACTCTTGTACTAAACAATTGCAACTTACCCTGTTCCAAGCTAATAGTCTGTACATTCTCAAATTCAAGTTTAGGTTTCTGGAAAAGAAGAGGAAATAATGAGAATGATAAACAGAAGAGTTATGTTAATTATAGATAATGTAATTGCTGCATTATAGAAAATTATAGAAATCACATACCTTTGGTCTTACTGGTAAGGATAATTGATTCCCTTATTAAAATAGACTGTCTAGTACAATGTTTAACCTTAGAAGGAGATTCTCCATATAAGTAGGGACCCATTGACCTCTCTTGTTTTGCTGAATTCATCTTCCCTTTGTTCTTTAGGGATACAGTGTTCTTCCTTTAAAATTCTCAACTAATGCTGATATATTTTCCCCCCTTGGTTCTATTTGGTATGACATAAACTGGAACTTTAAAAAGGATTTTTCTATATTATTTTTCTAATTAAAAAAATTTTTTTAGAGACAAGATCTCACTCTGTTGCCCAGGATGGAGTGCAGTGATGTCATCATAGCTCACTGTAGCCTCCAACTCCAGGGCTCAAGTATCCTCCTGCCCTTTAGCCACCTGAGTAGCTGAGACTATAGGCATGTTCCACCATGCCCAGCTGATTTCTTTATTTTTTGTATAGGTGAGGTCTTGCTACATTGCCCAGGCTTGGGATTTGTCTATACTCTAAAGGAGAACAGAGAGAAATAACTGCAGAGATTATACGCAGAATAAAAACAGGCTTACAGAGTTCTTGCCTTAGCTTGCTTTTTAGGATTAGTCATTATTTTACTTAGCATAATGTCCTCAAGGTTCATTGATGTTGTAACATGTGTCAGAATTTCCTTCCTTTTTAAGGCTAATATTCCATTGTATATATACCACATTTTTTTTTTGCCCGTTTATCCCTTGAGTTGCTTATACCTTTTGACTCTTATAAATAATAACTGCATTGAGCATGAGTAAGTATCTCTTCCAGTGCCTGCTTTCAATTCTTTTGATTCTACCCAGAAGTGATGTTGCCACACTGGTCATTGAGTTTAGGGTCTACTCTAATCCACAGGGACTCTCATTTTAACTACTGTGTTTCCCCGAAAATAAGATCTACCCATAAAATAAGCCCTAGCAGGATTTCTAAGCATTTGCGCAATGTAAGCCCCACCCTGAAAATAAGACCTAGTGATGGGCGTGGCTACGCAGCATATCTGCACAACCCAGGCATTTCATTGCAGAGCGAGGAAAGAAAACGAGCCGCCCTTCTCACCTGCCCCATGAGACCTCTATTGCCTGACATGAGAGATTGGGGCCAATGGTTCTAAAGGAAATAGAGTCACAAGAAATTCAGAATGGAATTCAGGCTTTGGAGAGTTATGATGATGTTCCAGAAGAAGATGACTTAACTATATTTGAATAAATGTAGATTGTTGTACTGAACTTAAAAAAAAAAAACACACCCCCTGAAAATAAGCCCTAGGGTGTCATCTTGAGGAAAAATAAATGTAAGACCCTGTCTTAATTTTTGGGGAAACACGGTAATTATATCTGCAGAGACCCTATTTCTAAATAAGGCCACATTCTGTGATTCTGGTGAACATTACTTTTTGGAGGACACTGTGGTGTGATAAAAAATATATATATATTTGGTCTTTGTTCCTGGTGCAGAGCTCCTAGATCCCTTTGCATTTACTGTCCAGTTTCTATGCTAATGATATTACTGTGGTCGGGTGCTAGATAGATAGCGTCAGGGCTGGGCTGGTCATCAGAAAAACCAGCTATTTGTTTAGAGGTCTAAACCTTTCAGCCTCAACCCCAAGCCTCCCCAGAGAGAAGGGCTGGAGATTGAGCACAAACACTGCTAGCCAATGATTTAATCAGCCAGGGCTTCAGGGAGCTTCCGAATTGGTGAGTGCATCCACATGGGAGGAGGGCGGTGCACCCTGACTCTTTGGACCTAGCTCTGTGTTCCTCTGCATCTGTCTGTTCATTTGTATCCTTTATAATAAATGGTAATAGTAAGTATGGTGTTTTCCTGAGTTCTCTGAGGTGTTCTAGCAAATTATTGAACCTGATTGGGGGAGTCATGGTAACCCCCATATTTGTAGTATTCTGCCATGTAGAAGTGTGGAGAGCACTCTATTTGAGGCTGGCATCTGAAGTGGGAAAGTCTTGTGGAACTGGGCCCTTAACCTGTGGGCCTGCCCTAACTCTCCATTATTGGTGTCAGAATTGAGGTCATGCAGCAGAAGGACTGTTTAATGCAGTACAGCCAGCAAGTCAAACTTTTCTTTTAATGTTACAAAAGATGATTGGTGTGTAATAAAACACATATAACATTTTAAAAATCAAACTCCCCACCCCCAAACAAAGCAGGACATGTATCAGTCAGTCCTCATCCTGCTAATACTCCAGTTTCAAAATACTCATGTTTTCAGTGCCTTCTCTGTCTTCCTTTGTACATTCAGTTAATCAGCATGCCTTGGAAACTTCTAAATTGACAGTTTCTGGTCATCCAGTGTCTTATTCTCCATGTTTCTTCCCTATGATGTTCACCAAGTTTATTTTCCCTCTCCTTATTGCTTGGTTTGTAGTTATTTTGTTTGACAGTTGTTTATGTTTTATCTGTTAGTTGTTGGTTCTTTTGGGTGCTAGATTAATTTTTCTAAACTGCAGTCCTGTTGTGTATTAAGTATAGGTTTTTCACAGTGGTTCTCCAGCGATAACGCACATCTCTTCTGTCTGTTCTGATGACTTCTCTGTGAGAGTCTCTTTCAACCTACTTGGATTCCTCACTGTTCGGGGCTTTTGTAGCACTTTTCAGACTCTGTGCTGTCATTTCCCTGAGTGCTCACCTGCTTGACAAATCTCTGGTCATTCTCAGCCTTCATCTTAGTTATTATCTAGTCTGTCAAACCAAACTTGATATTCCCCAGCCCCGATCATGTTGTATGTACTTTTTGTTTTGAAATGACCTCAAAATAATCTCTTGAGTTGGAGAAATTTTTACATAAATTTCAGTTATTCCATTAATTTCATTCAGTTGCTTATTCTGCTGATAAAATAATATGAAACTTTAATATTAGGTCATTAAATATGAAATTTCTAATCCAATTTCTAATCCACAGTGTGGTTTATTATATCTCAAACAAGAAGCACAATTAATCAAAGTGTGCGCCTAAACTATGAACACAGTGTTATCATCTTAATGGTAGCTTGTTTATACCAGCAGCGAAGAATCCTGGAGAGCGAGTGGTGATGAAATTACAAAAGGTGTTTTCCACAGCTTGTTGAGAATGGAATATTGTTCCTTGCAAGAAGTGGTCCAAAGCCTGGAAGAAGTGGTAGTTAGTTGGTGCAAGGTCTGGTAAATATGGTGGGCGACACAGTTTCCAAGTCCTGCTTCTGTAGTTTGAGCAGTGTTGTTCGTGCAACGTGTGGTTGAGCACTGTCTTGCAAGAGGATGGGCCCGTCTCTGTTGACCAGTCTCAGCTGCCTAAGTGCAAGCCGCCTCCTCGTTTTGTCTGATTGGTTGCTGTAAACATCCATTGTAATCTACAGACCAGGTTCATGAAGCTCTAGTGGATGATGCCAGCGCTCGACCACCAAACAGACACCATTAGCTGTTTTTGATGAATATTTGGTTTTGGACTGTGTTTGGGCGCTTCATCTTTATCCAACCATTGTGCCAAATGCTTGTAATTGTCAAAAAGAATCCATTTTTTGTCACATTTAGAAATAATTTGCCTTTATGTCGTGATAGCAAAGAAAGGCAAGCTTTGTGACAATTTCTCTCCTGATGCTAGCTTAATTTATGTGGAATCCATCTGTCTATCTTGTTTACAAGATAGATAAACTTGTTTTACAGTTTGTACCTGCTGTCCCTCTCTATCCACTCTACTGCTCTATTATTTTTGTCCAATAAAGACCTTAAGTTAAATACTACATATTAGTTTGTTGGGATTGCTTCTTGTAGAATGTAACCTACACAGAATAGATTTTTGTTGTCTTGTACACCCCTGTATGTCAAGTGTCTACAATAATGTCTGGCATATATTAATTAGGTGCTCAAGAAATAGTTGTCAAATGAATAAAGGACACAGGTTTCATGACCTCAGTTCTAGTCATAGTTTCTGGTTAACTTGTACTCCATTATTTTGAAATGATGTCATAGCCAGTTTCCTTAGATATTTTATGGGGTCAATCCTTTGGGAAAATATTTTTAAAAATTATTTCTGCATGATACTGGCCTATGATTTTGGCTTTTGTGGATTTAACTCTCAAATCTCCAGGAAGTGCTGTGTAGCAGGATGGAAGTTAAGTTTCCTTCTGGAATGCCTGCTCTGATGCATGGTTTTAGATGAACACAGGGATTCCTAACCCTAGCTGTCTTACCAGCATTACGGGGAAGTTTTAAAACATAAAAAATAGAGCCTCCTGAATTAAAATTAGGAGGCCAGGGATTTTGTATACTTGTTAACAAGATTTCTAAGTGATTGTTATTAGCTAGGCTGGCATAAAGATTTACTAGTCTCAGCAGAATTGGATGCTCTAAATTTTTTTCTTTTTTCTTATTTGTTTATTTAGTTATTTGAAAATAGGGTCTTGTTATTTTGTCCAGGCTGGGATGGAGTGGCTATTTACAGGTGTGATCATAGTGCACTATAGCGTCAAACTCCTGGCTTCAGACGATCCTTCTCAGTCTCCTGAGCAGTTGGGACTATAGGCACGTGCTACTGTGCTGGGTGTATGCTCTGATTAATTAGCAATATCTGCCATGGGTGATTGTGATTAGTTCTTTCACTGTACCACTGTGAAAAAAGCCACATGAAAATTTGGCTATAAAATGTTGGGACTTTGTTCATGTCTTCATAGATAGGGAATGTTCCCTGTTTTCATGAAGTATATGTGATTTTTGATGTTTTTAAATTCATTAAGAACAATTTTGTGTCCTAACATCTGAGAGAATGTTCTGTGTGCATTTAAGAACATGTATTCTGTTCTTGTTGGCTCAAATGCTTTGTATTTGTCTTATAGGTCTAATTGATTTATAGTATTGTTCAAGTCTTCTATTTCCTTATTGACCTTGTAGCTAAATGACCTATTTGTTATTGAAAATGGGGTGTCGAAGTCTGCAACTAATAATGTAGAACTTTCTTCATTTTTGTCACTGCTACATATATTTTGGTGCTCTGTTTTGGTGCATATACATTTTAATTGTTAATATCTTGATGAATTGACCCTTTTTGTCATTGTACAATATTGTCTTTTTAAAACAGTTGTGGACTTAAAGTCTGTTTTGTCTGATAATTAGGTTAGCCACACCAACTTCTCTTTTGGTTACTATTTACATGCAATATTTTTTTCCATTCTTTCACTTTCAACCTGTCAGCGTTTTGGGGTCTAATGTGAATCTATAATAAGCAGCATGTAGTTGGATCATGTTTCTTATCCACTCTGTGATGTGAGAGCAGATAGTTGAGTAGGAAATACCAGGAATTGTCCCTTCCAGTGAAACACCGTTGACATAGCAATAACTGTTTGAAGAACTGTTTTGTAACTCTCACACTGCTCTTGTCCACTGATGGGCTGGTACAGAGGCTCTCTCTATTCCTTCATCCCCCTGCACTGAAGCAATTTCTCCTGCAGCTTTGTTCATTTTTTCTTTTCTTACTGGATTCAGGCATTTAAGGAAATGTGTCAGTCAGGTTACTGGCTGATTAGGGAGGTAACAGAATGGAGACTGAAGTGACCACGCTCAAGAAGGAATATAGTAAAAAGTCTTTGCAAAAATAGTTTAGAAGAGTCATTAAACAAGTAGACAAAAACCTTAACAACAGCAATTTCTGGGGAAGGGGAGAATCTGATTTCTAGAGTTACTACAATATTCAAAATATCTAGTTGCCACTGTTGTTTCTGATGAGAATTGGCCATTATTGCAGTTCCCTTGTAAGTGATGAGCCGTTTTTCTTTTGGGCCCTCAAAGTTTTCTTGTTTTTGTCTTTGAAATATTTTGACTGTGCTGTGTGTTTGTGGATCTCTGTGTTTGTTCTGTATTCAGTTTGTTGAGCTTCTGGATGTATAGATGAATATTTTCCAATAAATTTGCAAGTTTTCGGCCATTATTTTGAGTATTTTTTCTTTTGCCTTTATATGCTCTCGTTTTGGTACTCCCAGGACGCGTATGTTGGTGTGCTTTACAATGGCCCACATTTCTCCGAGGCCGTGTTCAGTTTTCCTCATTTGTTCTTGGATAGATTATCTCTGTTGATCTGTTTTCAAGTTCACTGATTCTTCTGCCAGTTTCAGATCTACTGTTAAGCCCTGGCAGTGAATTCATTTCAGTTACTTTTCAATTTCAGAATTTCTGTTTATTTTTTTTTTTAATAATTTCTGTCTATTATTCTTTATTCGTTGTGACAGTATCATCATACTTTTTTTTGGTTCTTTGATCGTGATTTCATTTAATTCTCTGAACATATTTATGATGGCTACTTAAACATCTTTTTTTGTTAAATCTGATATCTGATCCCCTCACAGGTGATTTCTGTTACCTGCTTTATTTCTGATGGATTATAGGTTATGCTTTCCTGTTTCTTCGATGTCTTGTAATTTTTTTGTTGGAAACTGGACATTTTAGATGATATGTTGCGGCAACTCTGGCGCTGGTCTCCCTACTCTCCCACCCCTGGGCTTGTTACTGTTGCTGGAAATCCCTTCCTACTCCCCCTCCCTTATCCTTCAACTCCTGCACTATGAATCTTCTGATGTTGTTCCTGGGGGTTGTGGGGGAACAGCTTTGGGCACATCCACAATCACCCTGGGATAACAGTGGCTTTGGCAGGGCCCTTTTTGACTGTCTCTTTCTCTGACCACACCTTCCACAATGCCTTGGGGCATAAATTGGTTTATAGTTGGA
The DNA here is from genome assembly GCA_008750895.1 of Mirza zaza. Classification (NCBI taxonomy): domain Eukaryota; kingdom Metazoa; phylum Chordata; class Mammalia; order Primates; family Cheirogaleidae; genus Mirza; species Mirza zaza. The sequence continues at coordinate 108,059 of VSMD01009745.1, read as the reverse complement.
GCCTTTCACATTCCCGCTCCTTTGAATGGGTAGTGTCTGCGGTTAGTGTTAGAGATTTGTTCAGACCCAGGCGTAGCCCTTTCCCACATATCTCTTTCTCCATCTCTCCAGCATAGCAGCTGGTCTGCCGTCTGTCTCTGTGTCTGTAGTTACACTCTCCTCCTAATTACCTCTCACCAAAACCCTCACTGTTTTTTGAGAGCACCCTTTGGCTTGAAGTCACTTCCTTTGGGAGAGTTTTGCAGCTCTCTGTTTTAAGGCCTCCCCCTTCCGCTGCCCCCAACTCTCTGAGCCATAGCTCTTATGCTGTGGGTGGGGACAGTGGCACACTGGTCTCTAGTGACACTCTGGCTTTAGGAGCTGAGCACTGGGGGATGAGGGTAAGGCAGCAGCCCCAGGTCTGTTCAACCGGATGCTCTTGGTGAGGGCTGGGGCTATCTAGGCCAGCAGTGTCTGTCCCACAAGTGGGACCTAGGTGGAAAAAGGCAGCCACGCACCTCTCACTCATAATCTTACCCAGAACTGAGCCTCCACAATCGGTAGGTGGGCCTGGGGTGAGAAATGCAGAGGTCCTAGCCTTCCAGCTGGATGCTGGGGAGAGAGGGAGCCTGGTGTTCTTGGGCACCTTAGTCTAGAGTGGAGTCTCAGCCTTACTGAGCTGGGGGAGGTGGGAGTGGGCCCTGATTCAAAAACCATGAATTCTTGCTTTTGTTCTTAACAAATTTTAGATGATTTCTGGAATAAGTGTCCTTTCATTTGCTGTGTACCCCGAGAATCATTTCCAGAGGCTTTAAATGGTTGTTCTTAAAACAGTTTTCACCAGGTTCATGGGGAGTGGGCCCACAGAGCTCCTCAGGCTTGTCATGTGGGAAGCGGAACTCACTGTTTTCACTTTAGGATTTTTATCTTTTTTTAAAGCACCTGTTCTGTTTGGTAAGAATTGATATATCATTAGAACTTTACTGGTTAATTTCCAGCTCCATGTTGGGAAAATTCCTGAAGCTTTGTAGGTGTTTATATCATTTGGCCCTGCCTACCCCTATGTAAGCTCTTTCTGGGGAAAGTTATCTCTGTCTCATGCTGCTTCTCATTGCTCTTTGCTTGTATGTGTGCCTAAGACAAAGAACATTATTTTCCGTTCTCGCAAGTTTCTTAATAATAAAAATAACTATATCAGGTGCCACCCATTTGTCAATTCCTTTATTTTAAAATAGACTGTCACATTTCATCTTCCAGCAAATTTATGAAATAGATGATAGGTTCATTTTACAGAAAAAGAAACAGACCCCTAAAGGGCTCTGGACTCAATTGCTGCTTCTGCACAGTCCATTTCAGTAGCTCTTGCCACATGCGGCCAGCAAGCACTTGAAACGTTGCCCGTGCACACCGGGATGCAAGATGTGCTATGTATGCAAAATACGTACTTAGTGTAACCTGTCTCTTTTTACTTTTTAAAAATCTGGCTACTGGAAAACTTAAAATTATATATGTGGCCTGCATTATATTTCTGCTGCTCACCACGGCTCTGCATCATCTCTGCTTCATTTAAATGGAATCTTGGCTTTCATGATTTGGAAAAGTGTGATGATTACAAAAAGTATTATAAAAGTCTCTAACTTATAGCAAATCAGCATTTTTTCTTTTATGTGTAAAAAAAATATGCTCAACTCATTTTATAAAGAAAACGTTTTGCTAAAGTTTGTGTTCTTAAAAAAACTGGTAGTGATTTTTCATGCCTAATAATGTTCAATAAATTCATTTTCTTTGGATAGTTTTGTATCTTTACAATTTGTAATTATTAAATGGCTAGTGCATTTGTGACAGTTGTATAGAACTTTTGTAATTTAAAATGTCAAGTTAGCACTCCTCATGCAAGTTGTTTCAGTATTCGAGTTATTTGTATTGTGTCTCTGTTTTAATTTAGTAAAACTGACTTCAGTGCACTCTTCCTCACAGATGACGACTTTGACCAGTTTGATAAGCCTGGTGCGGAACGGTCCTGGAGAAGAAGAGCTGCTGACGAGGATTGGGACAGGTATGTACACACCTGTGCTTCACATACACGTCTGTGCTGATTTCTGTTTTCCTGTCACTTGGCTGCAGAGAGGTTTGTTTGTTTGTTTGTTTATTTGCTGGACATTATTGCCTGAAAGCAGAGAGGTCTTTACTGAACAGTATGTTGGTTACCTGATGCCCTTTCTGGGTGGGCTTATTCCTGCTGGGCTAAAGTGAAGACTTTTCAGGTAAAAAGCTGCCTGATGGGCTCCTGTTCTCGTCTGTGCTGTATGCAGGGTTGCTGGCAGAACACAGGTCTTTCCTTCTCTCTGTGTGTGTACACAGTGATGGTATTGACTTTGTGGGCACCAGAACCATTATGGGAGTAGTTGTATGCCAGGGTTCTTTTCGCTCCACACTGTATCCAATATTTGGCTAGACTTTAAATTTTTGCCATTCTAGTATGTGTAGAATGTTATCTTACTAATTTTAATGTGCATTTCCTGATTACCAGTGAAGATAAAAATATTTGTTGAAGAGTACACACATGCACACAATAAAAAAGAAATCCGCAGTAATGATATGTGTCAATTCAACATCGTGGTTACCTCTGGCAAGAAGTTCCAGTAGAAGTTAGAGGGTGTGTGCTGGGAGAAGTACACAGCGGGGCTTAATCTGAGTAGTGAGGTTGAGAAATGATGACTATTCTTTACAATGTTCTAATACTGTGTTGAGGAAATGTAAAAATCACTTTGAGTTGCAGTCAATTTGAAAACAGTGATGCCCTACAAGTTTTACAAAATAATCTGTTGTGAAAACTGTCTAACTCTTACAGTCTTCATAAAGTTGATTGCTCTTCTATGGCCCATGCAATGTATTGTCAGGATTCTCCAGAGAAACAGAACCAACAGGATATATATAGTTATATAGAAAGAGATTTATCATAAGGGATTGTCTCATGCAGTTATGGAGACTGAGAAGTCCCAGGATCTGCAGAGCCAGTTCTGTAGTTCCAGTCCAAGCCCAGAGGCCTGAGAACCAGCGGAGCCAGTGATACAAGTCCTAGTCTGAGCTTGAAGGCCTGAGAACCAGAAGCGCTGATGTCCACGGGCAAAAGAAGTGTGTGATTTGCCTGAACTCTTTAACTTTTTGGATAATGGCTGCCCACCTTGATGAGGGTGGATTTTCTTTACACAGTTTACTGATTTAAATACTAATCTTCTCTGGAAGCACCCTCACAGATATTCACAAAAATAATAGTTTTACTAGCTATCTGGGCGTCTCTTATCCCAGTCAAGTTAACATAAAATTAACCAACATGCAGTCTATAAAGAAATCAATTAGCACTTAGAACTAAGTCTTATCTATAAAAGAAATATTCTTACCAGGAATTATTCAAGCTAGTTTTGTTTAAAATACTGTGATGGTAAGCTGAATAAAATATAAAGTGGTTCTTTTCCTAGTTTACTCATCATTTGGAGTTCCTCTTTAAATTTTCTGTTCATATCTGTGTTTTTCTTTTTCATTGCTTGTTTTTTCCTTATTGACTTCAGGGATTCTTTATACTTTAGTTTTTGTTGCTTAGAGATACCTTCCCCTAATCTGTGGCATATGTTTCCTTAAAAGATAGTCTTTAAATATATTGTTCAAAATAACAATCAAATTAATAATCTTTTTATTTTTTGATTAAAACATGGAACAAATTTATTTGGAAATCTTTTTCAGACTTACAAGGAAGTCACAAGAAAAACATAACTCCCACTTGACCTTCTCTTAGACTCACTAGCTGCTTTTTTTTGTTGTAGAATCCATGTTATCGCTCTTACTCTTTACTTGTATGTAAAAGTTTCTTTCCTGTACTGTTTGGCAGTGCATACTTCAGGAGGCTCGGGATGTCAGTTAAGGAAGTTCTGCTTTTTGTACTTAAGCACTCTCTCTTCCCTCCTCTGTATTCTGGATGTGTCCTGCGTGTTTCTGTGAAAGTTTAAATTTTTTTTTTTTTACAGTTAGATATATAATCTGTCTGGAATTGATTAAATTGATTGGCCTTTAACTTACAGAGAATTTCAAGCATATATGAAAATAGTTCAGTGAACTCAATGTACCATCATCAAGCTTTACCAGTCATCAGTATGTAGCCAGCCTTGTTTTATGCACACTTTCTACAGCCCCCTCAAATCACAAACAAAATTTCATCTGACTTCAGAATGTATCTCTTTAAAAAAAAAGAGTTTACAAATATAGCCACAGTAGTTATTGTATCTAGGATATAATTACTTATTAATAAATATCTTGTTAGTGTTCACCTTTCCCTGATTGTTTTTTTAAATATGTGTGTGTATGTATGCATATATATGTGTATATACATATATAAAATATATGTATGAGTAAATTATACACTCATGCAGTGTAGATACGTGTCTGTGTACTTTTTATTGTTGGAATTGGGTCCAAATAGGGTCCATATATCGTAATTAACTTATGTTTTTTCAAGTGTTGTTTCATCTTTAGTTCTGTGTAATTTTTGGTGAAGAAACAAGATGGTTTGTCTTCCGGAGTTCTTGCTTTTGCTGTTGCATCCCCTGAGGGGTTTTTAGTGTGACCCTTACCCTTGTATTTCATGTCAGCTAATGATCAGATGCAGAGGTGGCTGGGATTTGGACTTGAGTGTGGGGAGGGCAGGGCTGGCTGTGTCTCAGGTAGGATGTGCCTCCCTTGGGAGCCGCATGGGTCTGGTGGCCTTCAGGGGTGATACTCGCTGTTTTTCTATTACCTGTGGTACTTCTGCAAACTATTTGGTTCTTCTGAGGTACAGATTACACAGAGAAGACAGGATAGGTGATTGAGTCTTTTATTTACCAACTTTCAAAGTAACAATCAACCGTAGCATACTCCAGGGGTGAGTTTTATTTTTCAATCATTTTGAAATCATAGATTTAGATATTGGTTGTATTTAATCTATTGCAGTTGTAATATTATCTTTATTGATGGTCAGATTGCTCCGATATTTGTTCAGTTGGAATTTATTCGGGTTGGCTCCTGAGTCTGTTTGACGTGACTTAGCTGTCTTTGTCAGTTTTCTTGCTTTCCGCTCTGATGGAACTTGTTTTTGGTCATGGCCTGAGACAGTGTCCTAGTTTTTTACTGTTTTCCTCGGCAGGAATCACAGTTGTCTCAGTATTGTTTATGAACAAGCTTCCTTTTTTCACTATCTTCAGTGACAGGTTTGTTTATATGAAGATTCTGTGACATGTATTTATTTGATATGTTTAAGCATAAAACAGCCTCTTTATGCTGAATAATAGAGACATACATTTGGAAGTTAAGGAGAAGAGTTTGTCAGAAATTGTTACGAGAAGCTCTTGCTGCTATGTTGCATTAATGGTAGGTATATTTGGAAGAATATGTCATTGCTGAACCAGCACTTGAACATTTTAAGTTTAAAGACGTGCATGTCTCATCTGTGTTCAGGCAAGAAGGGGACAGCACACACAAAAGTTTTAACAAAATAATTTAATGAAGGGGGACTATTTACAGGGCAGGGTTTGAGAATTAATAAGGCTGTGAGCACCCAGGGGGTAGCAGTGCCCCAGCTGGTGGCAGTGGTGTCCTAGAGCCCAGCGAGAGCTCTGGGGGAGGGGAGGCAGTAGTCTCTGTCCCCTCATGGTGCAAGTGAGAAGTGAGGGGCCAGTCTTTCTCCTCCCACTTGGCGACATTCTTTCAATGCCTCCCATTGGCTGAACCTGTGCAGAAGCCAGAGGCTGGGACAGCCTGTGATACCGTCCAGGCACAGCACAGACAGGAGGGTGGACTGGAGTTGGGAGGACCCGGAGACAATGATGGACCCATGCGCAGTGGTCTATTTGTCACTTAGACTTACTGCTTTGAAAGGCTGCAGCCAAGTGGCTCACAATAGACACTTGTTTCCTGAAAAACGTCTTTCAGGATACTTCTGTTCATTTTATTTTATTTTACTTATTTTATTTTTTATTTTATGAAGAGTGGCACATAGCCCCCACTGCGGGTGCCGGTGGACCCTCCCTCCCCCCATTCTGTTTATAAATAAAGTAAAAATATACTTCCTCTCAAATAACTGATTGTTTCTAATCTTTGATTAGAAATATCTGCCGAAAACGTTTTTTTTTGAGACAGAGTCTCACTTTGTTGCGCAGGCTAGAGCGAGTGCCATGGCGTCAGCCTAGCTCACAGCAACCTCACATTCCTGGGCTCAAGCAATCCTGCTGCCTCAGCCTCCCGAGTAGCTGGGACTACAGGCATGCGCCACCATGCCCGGCTAATTTTTTTTTTATTTCTACATTTATTAGTTGGCCAATTAATTTCTTTCTATTTATGGTAGAGACGGGGTCTCGCTCTTGCTCAGGCTGGTTTCGAACTCTTGACCTCGAGCAATCCACCCGCCTCGGCCTCCCAGAGTGCTAGGATTACAGGCGTGAGCCACCGCGCCTGGCCCCGAAAACGTTGTTTTTACTCAAATAATGATTACTGGTGTGGAATCTGCGTTAAGCACAAAACTCTTCATCAGCCAGTGCTTGTTTCATTTCCTAGATGAGCTGCTGTTGGTGTCATTCCGTGTGACTGCTCACTCCTTGGAAACTACCAGATGTGGACCAGACACTTCCATTAGTTCATTGTTTTTGGCAACAGTCAATATACTTTTGATAGTTTCATGTATTTAATAAGTTTCTTCTCTTACATGTACGTCCTTTGTGAGCATGCAACCTTATGATGGCAGTAAGAGGAGAATGTTGAATTTCTTTGGGGTATGTGCGTTGTAGTTAGGACTTGGACTCTGAAGCTGGACTGTATGAGTTCACCTGGTGTCACCACTTGCTACCTGGGTGATCTTGGGCAAGTTATTTAACATCTCAGTATCTCTGTTTTCACGTGAGTATCTACCGATAGGGTTATGATGTCATTTAAAAAGCTAGTACATGTGAAACACTTTGCACGGTGCCTGGCACAGAGGTGTGGTGAATGGATGTTGTTGATTGCATGAGTTATTTATATTATTTATGTTTGTTGGAGTCCCATGGTGTAACCCTACTGTCTCCCAGACTGCTGTCTTGGTAGTCATGGAAACAAGTGCTAGTCTCCATTTTCTCTGTATTATACTCATTTTGTAACTGGTATAGTTATTTATCTTTTTAAAAATGTTATTGTTTAGAAAAAATAGGTAGTCATTAAAGGGTGATTTCATCTTTCCATGTACTTATCTTGTCAGCAAAAGGCACAAATACTTCCTAGAGTTTTGCTTGTATAACTGTTAACACCTATTCTTATTACTTTGTCAGTTGTGCCCTGGGAAAATGGTTCTACCTTCCATTTTCAGTTATTTAAAGTGATGATGTAGAGGGGTGCTTGTCTTCAAGGAGGTGCTGTGTGGTTTTGGTCATCTAGAATCAAATACTCAAATGGGGCTGTTATAAATATTGTTAGCAGGCAGTGTTTTTTACCTTTGCCTCTGGAAGATAATTGTAACACTGAAGATATAAAATTTGTATCTGGTAGATGATTAGTGGTTTAAAAGTGTTTGAAGAAGCCACATTCTGTTCTCTTACAACTGTCTTACACAGGTCTGTGAAAGATTGTTTTTTCAGGGGCTGTTCTTGTTTTGCGTCTGTCACTGCTATGGGACCTTAGGCAAGTTATTTAGTGTCTCGTCCTTATTTTCTTTACCTGTGAAATGAGGGCATGGGACTTATTGCAGGTAACGTAAAATAACTGAGAAAGTTTTTAGTGCATGAACTAAATGATTTGTCCAGTTTCTAGCTCCAAAAGGTATATAGAAACATGTGTTTCTGTTGTAACTTCACAAATATAGCAAGATAGCACACACAAAATAAATGTGGTTTTTGAGTAAAATAATGCTGGTGATGATCTCTCAAAACTCACAGAATTTTGTAACCAGAACCTCATAAAAAAAGAGTAGCAATTCTAATAAGAATATTGGTATAGTTAAACCTCCATGGGCATTTGCACCTAGCATCATAGTCAATCCAATTGTTTCCTTCTCCTATGTTTCTATGTGTTGGTCTTTAAAGACATTTGCTTCTAAGAGATTGATTTCCCCATAATTCAAAACATAAAGATAGCCATCTTTATCAAGCAAAATGATCTTTTTTTTAAATAAATGCAATGGAAAATGTCTTCAGCTTCTTGATTTGCTAAGAGTTTCTGTTTTAATTGGGAGAAAACCTGCTCCCAATCACTTCAGAACAGAAATATGCTGGAAAAAATTGCAAAAGACTCATAGAACTTCTGTGCTATGCGAAGATAATCCCTTCAGTTAACTGTGATTTGATTTCGAGTCCTCATCTTTTTTAAAATTTAAAATTTTTTTTTAGTTTTTATCAGTTCGAGTGTCAAATGGTTTCTGTGGTTTGCTTTTTATCTTATTGAGCATCTTTTCCTATTTCATCATGGATTTTTAAGGGTAAGAGAAGGATTAAGATATTACTTATTATAGTTTCTTTTATTTATTTAATATGTCCAAAGAGATTAAGATCTCATATTGAGGTACAAAACTAAGATTAGAGAAGTGTAAAGAGCCACCTCCTATAGCAATGCCTTAAAAGACACAGTGTTCCCTATGCATTTGAAAATATATATTTTTTAATTAATAAAGAAAAAGAAAAGTATAGCAGAGTTAACATGAAAATACCCAAACCCTTACCTTGGTAAAATTTGAGTGACCTACACAATTTTCAGCCTTATAAGGGTAATCATTGACATGTCTCTTTTTTTTCCCCTCCAGTGAACTTGAAGATGACTTACTTGGAGAAGATTTGCTATCTGGCAAAAAGGTAAGAAATACAGGTCTTTCCAAAATAAAACAGTAGTCATGTAATTGTACTGAAAATACTGGAGTATGTCACTTATACATGGGATGTGTTACTAGAAAGTTGTGTATAGATTAAAATTTTGTAAACTGAATTATTTTTGAAGTACACAGAGAGTTGATTGTTTATTAGTAATTTCTGTGGTAATTATAACTAAAGAAATAAATCCTTTGAAGCAAATATTTTGGTTCCTAGTATGTCCAAAGCACTCTAGCAGGTATTGGTTTTGTGACAACAGTAATATAAAACTACTCCTTGCCCTATAGGAGCTGAACAATTAGAGGTTAATATTTTGCATACTGGTTCTGGATTTCACTTTTTGGGGGCATTCAGAGATAAGCTTAAAGATGAACATACTCAAATATAACAAACATTCAGATAAATAAAAATAAATCTAAAACCTAATGTAGATTTTTAAAAAACCTTTTTGATCAAGTAAAAACTTTGAAGCAATTATGTTTAAGTGTGTATCTATTTATTGTGTGAGTATATACACACTACTCTACCAATACATTTCAAACATAATAAAACGTATATAAAAAGTAGACGTGTAAAGCAAGAGATAAAAGTGAAATACTAAATTTTTTATTTTATTCTTTAATAGTTTAAAAACATTATTCTCATTTAATATCAAGATATTTCTTTATGCTTAATTTTTAAAAGATTTCAAGTTAAGATCTACTAGAGGAAGTGCCAGTTTTGCCGCTTTCTTGTAACTTACTATGTTGCATTATTAGCACTATTCCTGTTAAAGTTGCTATACTTTCCTTTTTCTTTATTAATAATAAAAATGTATTTTAAAGCACATGGGTTTGTTTTAGGATTCTCTTAAAGCCAGTTTTTCTTCCTGTGTTCTGTGTTTTACGGCATCATCAGCCTGTAGGTGGCCTGGCCTCAGACTACCCCAACTTCCCTTCCTTCAGATGGCTCTGTCATCATCTATAACTCCAAGAATTAGTTTAGTTATCTGTAAATCTACTTGGTTTAATAGAAGTAAAGTGAAAGCCTAGTGAGAGAGTTCTAAGGGACTCAACCTTTCTTTGTCTTGCGGGGAAGATGGTTCTGTTTTCTGACTGTATCAGTGGATTATTTTGCACACCCCTCGAAATGCTCTCACTTCTGTACCTGAAGTGGGTACTTTTTCCTTTGTATTTCTTTAAGATGGTTTAACAAAGAATAACAATTAGATGTTAAGGTTTAAATGTATTAAAATATTTTTCCATGAAGTTGGATTTCTGTCTCTGTGTATCGTAGTTTGCTCTGTGTTTCTTTCCAGGGAGTTCCACCAGCCATAATTCCCTTGTGGTGTGCACATGTTTTCCTTATAAAAGTTTTGGTCAGGATTCTTATCAATGAAGATAGAAGAGCAGTGTTTGATACTAATACTGACTGTTCTGGGGAAGTAATCTTATTTGTTTTTATTTAATGAATTGAGTTTTGTAACTTGGTCACATTTGGCTGAAAGCAAAGCACGCTTAGTGGTGGTGCACTCTGATGGTCTCAGTGAGAAGGGCCCTTCCCCTGCTTTGGACGTTTTGGAAGTTTGTTTACTTTGGAACAGTTTTAATGATTCTCTCTCATTTCTTCTTTTCCTGTCTTCTTTCCTAACATAAATACATTGTAAATTGTAGGAATCAAAGCGTTCAAAGAATATAAAAAAGAAAGCCTAAAAAACATAGATACTAGTGGCCATGGCTAACATTTTCCGTCTGTCCTTTCATTCTTTTTCAGTGTATTTTAAAATATAATTGAAATACTCATGTCAAACGTTACTTCTTTTTAATTTAATTTTGTATCATTGCCATTTCCCTCATGTCATTAGGCATATAATGGCTACGTTATATTTCAGTGTTTGTGCACACTACAGGCTATCTAGCCATTTCTGTGTGCATCTACTTATTTCTAAAATTACACTGCTTATGTTGTTTTAAAAATCTTTAGATTTTGGATACTATTTGTAAAATTTAGTCATGTTTTAAGAATACCCTTCTTTTCTGTCTGTAATAAGGACATATTATTTGTTTGTAAGGGTCCACTAAAGGACCTCTTACCTTTTTTCTTTTGTGTTAGTTTTAGAATAAATATGGTCATTGCACTTGCCACTTGTATACTTACTTGCCTGTGGCATCTAAATATTAGTCTGGGACAGGCAGTGAAGATGCCATGTGTGGAATACCTTGATTGTCCGCTAGTAATATCAATTTAATATTGTAAGATTAGAAACAGTCCAATCAATGTAATTTTGCACTTTTGTAATAAGTCTTTGTAGAAGTGACACATATTAATTAGATTTCTTATTTTAATTAGAATCAGTCGGATTTGTCAGATGAAGAGCTAAATGATGATCTTTTACAGAGTGATAATGAAGATGAAGAAAATTTCAGGTACTCAGCATTGCTTCATTAAAATGTTCTTTATTTAACTAAACTGACATGAACTGTTTGTAATTTATAATTATAATGGGATATAATTGAATAATGTGGTATTATATCTTTAACATATGATTACATTATAAATGGAATATTGGTATAGCTGGGAAAGCCACATGGATTGTTCTGTAAACAGATCAGCTGTTTAAAATTAGTAGGTCTTGCATTTAATGACCTCCATGCATGTTCTGTTCAGTTTCGGTTGTGAAAGCTCAGTACAGATAGGTACTGCTCTTTAAAGAATTGCTTTGTTTGGATGGAAGGCATTGGCCTCATACCCTTAATCCTTTTGGTTGCAGTTTGATGTTGCTGACTTTGTTTACATTTCAGACAATTTTTATTTACATATACCTGTTTACTGAATTACCATTTTAAAAATTCCTTTGGATTATATTTTAGATTTGGGTTGATTGAGTATATCGAATGTCTTTCTGTTGTTGATGTCGTAAGCTGTATTGTAAGTTAGGAAAGAGATACTTAGTATTTTTGGTAGGTGGAATAATTTTTTCAGTTTTATGAAGAAATACTGGGAAAGTAATAAACACACTTCTTGGTTATAAATGTAATTAACAGATTATGCCATTTGTTACTGAGCCATAGATTTGTAACAGATTTTCTAACATAAAGTAGTTTTACATGTAAAAATATAGTTTTAAATTATTGAAACAGTTAAATAAATTTCCCAGTTCCGTTCTCTGACATCATTATTATATTTTGATCTTTTTAGTGAGTTACGTTGCCACTGAGAAATATACCATTGGAGTATTTTAGCCATAGTGTGTTGAAGTATGTGATATGTTCAATTTTTTGTTAGACTTGGATACTAATATGTGTGAATATAGATGTGTCTGCACAGTCTTGCATTTGAAATGTTATCTTGCACCTTATTGTTTGGCATTTAGCTGTTGTGATTTATTGGTAGGATATGATTCTTCGTAGTTTTAAAACCCTCTTTTTTATTGTACTCAGAAATTACGAATCACTTTTAAAAGATATTTGTGACTAGTATAAACTATTTGAACACTGACATGTATTTTCATACAGATTTTTAACATTTTGATTTTTTTAAAACGAGTTTATAATTTGTATCATAGATATAAAAAAGAAAAATTGTTCTTAAAATTCCAACTGATTTTCTGCTTATAGAATAATATTCTTGTTTTTACTTTACAATCTTAGCAAACATATTCCATCCATTTTGTTCTGTAAATTAGAATGAAATATAGTCTGTTTGATTTCAGTTATGGGCTTTTGCCAGTCAGACCTGCTTCCTCTGGTTGATTTGATGCTTTTGGTCAAATAACCTGCAGCTGATGACAAGTGGGAGCACTGCACCAGCGTGCTGAATCTGGGGCGCTGGCTCAGTATAGCACATTGGGCTTTGTTTTTCTCGTTGTTGGGTAACTGCATTTATCAGTAACTTGAATAACTTTTCACCAATCATGGTTTAAATCTTTGTAACAACTAATTTGTATAATGATTTAGTTTTGAGCTCCACTCTGATTGGATGCCTTTCTTTGTATTTTTTATCCTCTCTAGTTCTCAGGGTGTGACAGTTAGTCTCAATACCACGTCTGGCATGGTTACATCATTTGAACTGTCTGACAACACTAATGACCAGTCTGGAGAACAGGAATCTGAGTATGAACAAGGAGAGGATGAACTAGTGTATCACAAATCTGATGGATCTGAATTGTATGCTCAAGAGTACCCAGAAGAAGGACAGTATGAAGGCCACGATGCTGAGTTGACAGAAGACCAGATAGAATATGTGGAAGAGCCAGAGGAGGAGCAACTTTACAGTGATGAAGTGTTAGACATTGAAATCAATGAGCCTTTAGATGAATTTACAGTGAGTCTTTTCTCCTTTGTATGGTCAAAGATAACCTGGCTTCCCATGCATAGGTTTCTAGACTGATTTGAAATCTATTTCCCTCCCTTGGGAGGGAGGGAAATTAGACCTTATTATCACTGTCTGCCAGTTTCTTTATCTGAGCTATGACAAAGTTTGTGTTGACAGCTTGTTTGGCTAAAGGTAATGCTCCTTTGTCATTCTGGAAGGCTGCAAAGAAACGTGACCTTGAGGATTGCACCCTAAGGAAGAAAACAGCTTTGTGTGGTGGAGATACCCTGTCAATTGTTAGAAGTACTTAATGCAGAGCTTTTATCCAGGCTTTAGACAAGATCTGATAAAGTCCTTCTAAGGTGAAAAGATTATTGACCTGCTAAAGACATCTTTAAGGTGCTATATTCCAAAGTGATTGATGTCCTGTTCATTCATCCTTTTTGTAACTGAGAGCTGTCTAAACCTGAATAAAGAGATTGGAGGTTAGTTAGGAAATGTCACATATAATTTGTTATCTGTAATCGGGAAGCAAAGCTTGTGCTGATTTTTATTTTAGAAAGATGGTTTTGATAGTTTGTTTTTTTTTTAAGTTGAACCATCAAGAAAGAAAAATGTACTAGTGTTAAGATTGCTCATCTCTGTTACTGATTCATCATCAAGAGATGTGTTTTTTAAAATAAACACTTAATGTAGTTTATGAGGCCAGGACGTGATTCAGTAGTTGCTGTAGAATCTTAGGGTTTTCAGGAGCACTGGGTCCCCTTGAGGCACAGGGTAAAGGGGCTGCGGGGATGGGGTGGAAGCGAGCAGAGCCCGCCTTCTGGAGCCTGTTGGGTGTAGGAACAGCTCTGCTTCTGTCTCTTATGTCTTCATTCAGAGTAAGCTTTCAGTCCAGAAAAAAGTTCAGAAATTGCTGAAACTTGGTCCTTGATATACATATGAGAAATTTTGAAAGGGATTGTTTATGTGGAACCTTGCAATATATTTAGTTCCAGTCACGATTGTGTTAATATTTAGGTGTCTCAATAATTTTAAGATTTGATTGGTTTTTTTTTGAATGCTTGATCTTCACTAGCTATAGTATTGAAAAAAGGTTTGTAGTTTTGGAAAATAGAATCATGTACAAGGCACCATGGATGGGGGATTTGTTATTTCAATAACCGTGTAATGATTTGTTTTGGTAATAAATCCTTCTCTAGTGTAGACAGGTCCTTGTTTACTGGCATGTTTGTATACTTTCTTAAAGTGGGACATGGTCATTTAAAATGCTTTTCGAAAATTAAATCAAGATCTTTTAGAAATGGTGCCATTATTCCCTAGTTATAGTATTTTATTATTTCTACTACTTACCAATAAAATAAGATGATTGGTAATCATCTCTGGGCTCCTTACCCCCTGCAAATTCAATAGTTTAACAAATCTTTACAGATGTCCAAACACTGGGGACACAAATAATTGTTAAACTGTTAAACATGGGATTTGCCTGTGAACTTAAAATTTAGTGGCAGAAATCCCAGTGCTGGGAGTGTTTGATAGAACGTGTGTGCATGGCCACATAGGTGGTTTCTCTTGCTTTGGCATTCTTGGCAGAGTTTGTTGTGAAGATAAATTTTAGTGAGGAATTTTCCTCTCATGTTCCTTTTTCAAACTTGAGGTTACCTCTGGACCCCAGTTGTAATGAAATCCAACTTAATTGTCCAACTTCTTGTGGTCTAAGATTCAGATATTGAGAAGAATAAAATGTGGCAATTTAACAATAGTCATAGTACTTTTCCACATTAAAATGAATTTATTAATAGTTTCTCAGAATTTAAAAGCACCTTAAAGCAAAAAAGCTTTACATATAAATTCTGAGAGTGTCCTTGCGTTTTTACAGAGAGTGGTGAACTTCAGAGGTAGGAGTAATAGTTAAATGTCTTTCTCTGAGCAGTGGCAGCTCATCTTAATGCTCTAGTGTTACAGCCTTGGGCGTTGTTTCCTCCGAAGGGTCTCCAGTGGCTGCTGCCTTGCACCGGAGCAGAGACACAGGATTGAACTGTGAAGTGCTCCTTTCCTTCTGTCCTCTCAGGCTGTCGCTAGTGCACAGGTCATGTATTCGTTATGTGACTAATGAACCCATGAGTAGATCGTAGCCCTGTGTACCCCAGTGGTATTTTAGTTTATTAATGATTTATATAACTGTGTTTTATTTATTTTTGGTCCTCGTTAGGATTTGTCAATGTGTGCACTAAAGCCAGATTTGAACTCTGAAATGTGGATCACGAGCATGTTCTTTCCACTGGAGCCCTACCTGTAAAATCCCATGGAGGGGCTTTTGCGCCTAGTGGGTTATGCACAAAACCACAGAATTTGCAGTTGGAAAGGACACTGCTAGCTGTGAAGAAAGGAAGGGCCAAAGACATTCGCAAGAGCTGGTAGCACAGCTCTGGTGTGCTTTCCTGTTACACCCCTAAGTAAGATCCTTAAGTTTGTGAATTTTGTTGGTGCTATTCTTGAGAATGAATTATGATTTCATTTTAAAAGTTTTACTTTTGTATTATTATAGTTAGGAGTGTATTTTGCTTTAGTCAACAAACTATTAGAAAATTGTCGGGTGACTTATATTTTAAGTGCAGTTAGTTTATTTAGGGCCTCTAAAATGAACACAGAGATTTCATAAGAACTGTTCCGTAGAAATGATTTCAGACTGACAGTTTATGTAAAAGGTAGCAGATTTTTGTTTCACAGTGAGAATCCAGTGGCATAGACTATATACTTCATTGTATATTGGCTGAAAATTTTGATTAGCATTATCTGGCCTTATTGAAATCTGAGCATTCTGCTACCAGTGAATCATGGTAGTGATAGTTGTTCTTTTTGTACGGATGCTAACCATTTCTTCTGGAAAATAAGATGGAGTGTGTTTGTATCATCTTGAGAGAGAGGCAGGTGTGGGAACTAAGGTGGTTTGTCACCTAAATACAGCTGCTTTCTTTGGAGTTGTAGCTGAGACATTGTCATGTGCCATACAGTAGGTGGTTAATGCCCGTAGGTGGTTTACTCTTGGAAGTTTGTCCACCATTTTACTGTTCATTTTTAGCAAGTGGCCAAGGGTCACAGGGAAGCCCACCTCCACTGAGTGGGAACATATCTTCTCATCGCTTGCTGGCAATGCCAGTAGAAGCCCTTCTTTCCTACGCAGTCTTGGTCTGCAGTGAACTTGCCTGCATCCTCCCTTCCCAGAAGAGATGCCTGCCTGCTGATAACGCCCCTTATGTTTCCTAGAAAACGTAGAATTTTCCTCCCATTTGAGGGAGGGGCCCAGTGGAGAATCTCACACTACCGTGATTTTAAAAAAGCTCCTATGTTGGATTGCCTGTCCTTTCGTTGCCTTAAATATTGCCATAAACATGGTGCGAGTTGGGTGTGATTTCAGCTCCCTCACTGCTGCTGAGCTCCTCTGTGAGAGCACACGCACGCTTTCTTCTGAAGATTGTTTTCCTTGGTGCTGGTTTGGAGAAGAGCTGTGTAGCAGGGCACGTGGAGCTGCAGCAGAGCCCGTGTCACTAACCTTCGCGGCTGGGCTGGCGTGACGTGCTTTGCTCGCATTAACGCGCGGAGGAGGTTGCATGCTGTCTTTGTGCTTAGCGCTCTGTGCTCAGTCAGGTAATCACCATAGTAAAGTTTTCTATAAGCATGAATGATAAAGATGAAAAGTGCTTAAAAAACACCCTAAAGCTGTGTGAGAAAAACTTGTTTTCTCTTTAATGGCTGTTAGGATGAAGAATACTTGCAGGCTCGCGGTGGGCAGCAGGGGCTGCGCGGGCAGGAGGACTGTGTTGCTGGAGAGGCGTTAGATGAGATTACTGAGCCCCAGGTTGCTCCTGACGCTGAAGAGGTATTTGTTCATCTTTTAAGAGTCAAAAAGTTTGCTGGTTTTCTTCCCCCAGACATAAAATGAGCATCTTTTTTAGCATTAGTGATAAGTTGATAACATCTCTTCTTTGAATTATAAGTATAGTAAAAAACCTTAGCTTTCTAAACTCTTTGAGAAGTGAGTTCTAGTGTGCTGTGGTTTCTAGATAGAGTGTGCCTTCTAAGTGTGTTTCGTTTTACATCTTTTATGGGGCTGTGGATAGAAAGCTTTCACAAATGTGATGTATACCAGTGCTTTGAAAGTAATGGTGTAATTATTTTTAATTAGTAACTTCAGTTAATTTGGACTGTTTTTCAAAAGATATTGCAGCATTCCCTGTATTTAGGTGCTGTTTTAGATAAGAAATAAGGGTGATGAAGCTTGATTCCTGCCCTCAAGAGACTTGGGGTCTAATATAGGGAAGAGAAAAAGACATGTACAAATTTCTGTGCCTAAAAACAGAGAAAGTAAAACCTCCTAAGAGAGGCTCAGACAGGGCTAGGAGCTCACTGAGGAAAGCATGTGGGGAAAGGGGGTTGGGTTGACGAGGTTTGGGGAATAGGTGAACCTCTGTATTGGGTCTTGAAGATGGATGTCATTTGGACTAAGCGAGGTGGGGTGAGATGCAGGGTTACATGGGTGCTGTACTCTAGCCCTAGAACCAGGTCCTGTGGGCCAAGCGTGTAAGCCACAGAATCATTCTTCAGCCTGAAGACTTGTTGATTTTCTTAATAATTTTCCTGATTGGTGTTTTTTTAAGTAATTTTCCTTTATACCTTCTCCCCTCTTTTTTCAAGACATCATGAAAACTGATATTTACTGGTGTAGGCCTTTTACTTTAGGTGTTACTCCAAGGCTTTAGAAACTCAGTCCATAAAAACATTTTATTTATCCTTTCCTAATATAAATAATACTATGGCAGTATATGAACCTGTATGCTGTGCACAATATGAAACAAACATTTCCTGGATACATCCTTTCTCCCCCTCCAAGTTTTCTGTCTCTTTCTCTCTTGCTATTTGAAATAATTTGAAACTTAGAGAAAAGATAGAAGAATAGTACAAAGAACTCTTTACCTAGATTCTCCAGTTGTAGAAGAATGCATTTAGTCCAAGGAACCAAGACAAAGTTGCAGGAGACCAGAGGCTGGGCGTGCTGTTCCCCACTGTGCTCTGTGGCACTCTCTCTGTTACAACACTAGTACCAGCCTAGGTCAAACCTGTGAAAGGGTGGTTGAGGCAGACGACATCTGAGAAAAATCTAAGAAGCCAGTAAAGGAGGGAAGGGAAGCAGATGGAGTCTTCATGATTATTGAAGGTGGTGAATAGTGGAGAAGGAAACCAAGGAATTCAGCACTCATTAATTTCAGCGCCCATTAATTTCATGTCATTTTTATTAATTTGTGTTATTTTGAAGTTGGAAGATTAATTTCATATATTGTTTCCCTATAATTTATTTCAGTTTTTTAGATAACAGTATTCTCATTACTCCTCTCTGATACTGTGTTTATAGCACATTTTAAAACAGGGAAGGGTTTTGTAGATTTCAATCTTCAGATGATCTCTGGAGATATAAACTGTTTTATTCTAAAGCACTGAAAGTATAAGAATGTTAGCAGGTGTTACCATTGCCTGGGTGCCTTATGGAAGTGATGGGGTATGGATTGTAGGTCTCCAACTTCAGTTGCTAAACTATATTCATTAGAATATTAAAACAAAAATGGATTGCTATAAAAAAGTAGTGATCTTGTCTTCTGTTTTCAGTGTCTTCTGGTGGGGCAAATGGAGAGGGAGGAGGGGCAGGCAGAAAAGGAGCCCAGGAGACACATGTAAAGCTAGAGAGATGGAGGGAGGAAGAGAGCAGGAGACAGGAGGGGTGTTCGTAGGGACATTAGTGATCAGACTCAGCCTTAAAAAAATCAGCTCATAATGTGTGAGTTAATATGACAAAATACCTCAGACAGACTAAGGGAGGATTAATTTGGAGGAAAGTTAGAATTTTTTCTTATACTAATATGGATCTTAGATTGATCAAAGATTTAGGTGTACAAAAAAAAAATAAGCATACACATACGCACGTGCATACACATGCACCCCAAACTGTATTGGAAGAAAAGGTTTAATCATGATATGTTAGCATTAGGCCTATCTATAAAACAAAACTCATCAAATATTAGAAGTTTATTTCTCACTAATGTAAAAAAATTCCAGAGGGCATTTTGGATCTGGTATTGGTCTCACCAGGTAATCAGGTACCCAGCCTTCTTCCTTAATTCCATTGTACAGTTCTAGGGCTGCAGTCTACATTCCAAGCAGTGGATTACAGAAAGATTAAAAGGGATCATGCCTCTCCTTTAAAGATGTATTTCAGGGTTCTCATACAACACTTGTAAACATATTGTTAATTAAATGTTTGTCATATGGCTGTGCCTACTAGCAAGGGAAGCTGGTGTATAGAGTGTTTTAGTTGATGTGTTCAGCTAAGATTGGGGTTATAGTTGGTGTATAAAGTTAATCAGGATATAAGAGTTAAAATTGAGTGTATAGTATGTTCAGTATATAGATGAGTATAGAAAAAAGAGTGAATAATATTATTCAAAAATAGAATAAGCAGGCCGGACACAGTGGCTCAGACCTGTAATCCCAGCGTTTTGGGAAGCTGAGGTGAGAGGATTGCTTGAGGCCAGGAGTTCAAGAGCAGTCTGGGCAGCATAGTGCGAGATGGGGCATGGTGGAACACACCAAATGCACTGTGGTTCAGCTGCTCTGGAGACTGAGGCAGGAGGATCTGCTCGACCCCAGGATTTCGAAGCCACAGTGAGATATGATCACACCACTGTACTCCAGCCTGGGTGGCAGAGTGAGACCCTGTCTTTTAAGGGGGGAAAAAAGTGCAAATGAGCAATAAGCATATGAAAATATACTCAGTAAAATAAAACATTAAAACAAGATGGAGAATTTTACGCTATTTTAATATTGGCAAACATCAAAATTATTGGTCAGATACGGTCTCATTTAGTTGATGAAGCATTTTGGAAACATTGCCGAGAGACAGTTTTTCAAGGGTTCTTCATTTTGCTGCATGTTTTGAGAGCAAATTGAGTAAAATTGCTGCCCGCCCTTTGTTCCAGAGTATCTCTTTGAGGGTTTTTGTGTACCAAATGACCTTGAAGACACAGTGTCCTTTGGAGCCCAGGGCAGCAGGCTTCCTAGCTGCGGATTGTTAGAGATTTGGGTTTCCTGTGTTCAGGGATCCCTGCTGTAACACAGCCCCCTGTGTGTAGGGTCACCTGGCACAGTGGGAATGGGGCCTCAGGGAGCTGGTGCAGAAATGCTGTTGTTGTTGCAAGTAGTAAAGTGTCCTCGTCTCTGACTAGTAATCTTGATCTTCTTATAGCCTCCATCAAATGGTGGCAGTCTAACTTGTTAGCTTGCAAGAAGGGTATAATCTCAGACCCTTCACTGTTCTTGACAGTATCGAAAGCCATAAAGCACCTGTCCTTTAACTCAGCAATTCCACTTTAACAAATTTATCCAAAAGAATTAATCTAAGATGTGTTCAAAGATGTACGTTCCAGTTATTTATTTGTATCATTGAAAATAAATGGAACTGGCCAGGCATGGTGGCTCACACCTGTAATCCTAGCACTCTCGGAGGCTGAGGCAGGAGGATTGCTTGAGCCTAGGAGTTTGAGACCAGCCTGACCAAGAGCCAGACCATGTCTCTACAAAAAATAGAAAAAATTAGCTGGGCATGGTGGCACATGTCTGTAGTCCCAGCTGCTGGGGAGGCTTGAGCTCAGGAGTTTGAAGTTGCAGTGGGCAGTGATGATTCCACTGCACTCCAGCTGGGGCAACAGAGTGAGACCCTGTCTCCAAAAAAGAAATCAATGCCAATTTTTATGGAAGGCTAAACAAATCTTGATCTAACCTTACAGTATAATATGGTATATATCACATGCTGCCTTAGCTCTCTGTTTGACATGGAAAGATGCTGATGATATAGTAAGTGAAAGAAGCAAGATAATATAGTAATAATTTATAATTATCATTAATAGTTTTTCCCCTTAAGCTCATCTGTAACTACTTATCTAAATGTGTTTGCATAATTCTAAAAAGTACTAGTCTGTATAGATAAAGATGAAAATGGTGACCTCTAGATAGTGGGATTATTTAATGTTTGCATTCCAATATTTTTGATTTTTAAAAAATTTTTTACTGTAATCAAAATAACTTTTATAAGTAGGGCAATATTCTCTCTTTGAAAATAGGAAGAAACAGGGAAACATAAGGTGGTCAAAATTGTGAGCCTTTGATTGAGAAAGCAAAAAACTAGAGGTTGCATTTGTTTCATTCCTGTTGTTTCTTGTTGCTGTAAAGTCTCTTACATGAAATTTCTTTCCTAAGGGTTGTTTTCAGTATAAATCTTTAAAGCAGAAAGTAAGATGCTACCCACATTACATATGTTATCTTTTTTATACCATCTGCTAGGAGGTATAGTATACCTAATCTTACAGTAGAATATAGTATGTGCTGCCTTAGCTCTCTGACATGAAAAGATGCTGATGATATAGTAAATGAAAATAAGGTATTATAATTAAAATTAATAATTATAATTAATAATTCATCCCCCACTTTCTCTGGTTTTTTAACAAATTGTATGTCCCATAATTTAATTTTAAATTTAGAGTTTTAAAATATTTTATAAGGTTATTCATACATTTAATTTTTTATTCTTCTTTCCTTGATGGTTGGTTTAAGTTTTACCTTGTTTATATTGCTTGTTTTTTGTTTTGACTGAAAATTCTTTATAATGCTCTTTGTTCTTAGGACTTTTAATAGTCCTTATTTTGGAGGCAGGTGATGCGCTGGTCTTTCCCCCAGCAACAGATATTTTGGGCTTGTTTTCTTATGGTAGAATCACTGAATATTAGTCAAAAGATAATTATTGAGAATGTGTGTGCATAGTGCTATTTTAGGTGCTGAGGAGTAGATGTTTCTTAACTACTTCAGAAACTTTTGTAAGCTTTGGTTTTGGAGAGGTAGTAATTCATCTTTTGAAGTCTAAATAAATTATATAGCTTCCAGGGAGGAATAATGGGAATGATGTCCCACAAATACCTGTGCTTTGGTGTCTTCCGAGTTCTCACCCGTTTCTGTAATTGTTGATGAACATCCATTGCGCTCTACTGGGAGTTGTAGCATGCCTTGCTCTGGACCGCTTAAGACAGAGGTAGAAAGAAAGCATGTTGCAGTTTTCTGGATGACTTTATTCTAGGAGCTATGTTAAAGTGATCCATGTTAGAAACTGAATTATAGAACTAAAAATCAATTAATTGATTTTAATTGAAAAGCTTATTTTAGGTGGCTTTTTATTTAACTCGTGTTAATATCAATCCTTTACAATTATGTGGCCACATTACCAGTTATGCTATTGTTTTCTAGTACAGTTAAAAATGCTTGCCATTTTAAGAGTTTGGGCATGTTATAGAGGAAGAAATGAGAGAATTTTTCAGAAAATCTTTGCACCATTTAAAATAGTTAAAAATTGTGGTAACATTTACATTTAGGGATAGGCATAGAAGCGTACAGTAAATTCTGATACATGTGTACATCTAAGTTGCCATCCTTCTATTGATAAGGAACAATTCATCACCCCAAAAGTTCCTTCTTATTTCTTTCTATTCAGTCCTAACTTCTCAGAGGTTCTTATTTCTATCACCCTAAATAGGTCTTTCCTATTCCAAAGAGTATGTACTCTTGTGCCTAGCTTCTTTTGCTCAAAATGTTTTTGAGATTCATCTAAGTTAGGTATATGAACACTCCATTTTGTGGATATACCTCATTTGTTCATTCTCCTGATAGATACTTTGGGTTACTTCCAGTTTTTTTGTTATTATAAATAAAGCTACTGTAAAGACTATATTGTATATCTTTTTGTGGATGTATATTTTCATTTCTCTTGGTTATTTTTTTTTTTTTTTTTTGAGACAGAGTCTCGCTTTGTTGCCCAGGCTAGAGTGAGTGCCGTGGCGTCAGCCTGGCTCACAGCAACCTCAAACTCCTGGGCTCGAGCAATCCTGCTGCCTCAGCCTCCCGAGTAGCTGGGACTACAGGCATGCGCCACCATGCCCGGCTAATTTTTTTTATATATATATATATTAGTTGGCTAATGAATTTCTTTCTATTTTTACAGTAGAGCCGGGGTCTCGCTCAGGCTGGTTTTGAACTCCTGACCTTGAGCAATCCGCCCGCCTCGGCCTCCCAGAGTGCTAGGATTACAGGCGTGAGCCACCGCGCCCGGCCATTTCTCTTGGTTATTAACTGGTAGTGGAATTGCTGAGACAGACAGGGTAGAGGTATGTTTAATTTTATGAGAAGCTGCCCATTGGTTTTCCAGAGTGGTTGTGCCATGTTTTGCTTCCCCCAGTAGTGTAGGAGAGTCCCATTGCTCCTATTTTGTGGTGTTGTCAGTCCCTGTGTTTAATCCTTCTGGGGCTTTGTCGTTTGTTTTAGTTTGCATTTCTCTGACCTCTAATGATGTTGAGTATACTATTGGGCTTTTATATATTTTATTTGGGTCCAGTTTTAGTCTCTCAAGATAAAAAGTGGGTTATCTTTTTATTTCTGTCTATATATGCTTGCAAATGGAATGCTATACATGGTTTATATATTCTTCATACAGAAGGTATATTGTTTACACACACATTTTCTTCATAGACAATATATCTTCTCTATGTAGAATATATATCTGTACATACTGTCTATATTCTAAATAGAGAAGCATAGTTATATACCCTGAATATCAAGTTCATTGGCATATACATGTATTAATATTTTCTCTGAGCCTGTGGCTTGTGTTTTCAATTTCTATCTTTTCATGAGCTGAAAATTTTAATTTTGATGAGTACCAAGGAATTTTGTGACCTGAGAAATCTTTGCCTACCCTGAAGTTGCAAGCATACTATCCTGTTTTCTTCTGGAAGCTTTATAGTATCACCTAATTTTAGTTTAAGACTAAAATAGAGACAAAATCACACTGAATGGAAGAAGTCAATCTGAAAAGGTTATATGCTGTAATGATCCTTACATGACATTCTCCAGGAGACAGAATTGTACTGGTGACCAGCGGCCAGGAATAGAGGAAGGCTCTGACCACAAAAGGACAGTACAAGGTTGTTTTTAAGTGGATAGAACTGTCCTAGAATGCAAACTTCTGGACCAAGTCTTGGGGTCCAGTTAAGCCTTGAACTACATCTAGAATTAAAGTAACCCTTGAACTCACATTGACACCCAAGTGTGGCTGACACGACATGCTCAACTGCAGACAATTTGACAACATTCACTAAACTAGACTTAATTCAACCCCTGATTACTATCTCTTATTCTAAGTACAGGGCTTTAAAAAAATGTATCAACTTTGGTCATATGGTTTATCAAATCAACTAACCTAATTGCCAAAATGTTGACCACCTGTGTAGTTTTTAACAAACATTACCTAGCATTCCATTGACAAGCAGAATTCTATTGAAGAGTAATATTGGGCTCCAATGTAAAAATCAAATTATCCTATGATTATGCTGTGTAAAAATTTAATATGTAAAGCTTTGATTTCATTATAGAAATTGCCAGAAATATTCAAAAGTTTGGTTTTTAGCCACTGATTTATTTTGAAAACCTGAAAGATTTAATTCTTGGAAAAGGTTACATATGAAAATCACCATGAAAGTACTTAAAAAAATAAGAAGGTTCACCTAGGCCTTATTTATGTATAATTAGAGACCCAATGGTGGTTACCTGAAAAAAGAAAACAAACAAACAAACAAAACTTAAGGGGGAACAAGCCTCAGACTTGTTGCAAAGAAACTGTTTTTAACTGTGTCTTGTTCTCTTTAGATTTCTTAGATTGAGATTTGGATGCAGAATAAACTATATTCATAGCAGTGGCGACATATTTTACATTAAAGTTGTTTGGAAAGTCTTTGAACTGTAGTTATGATTACTGGTTGAATGTTGTTGTGGAGTCTTTGCTTTGTTGGTAGTGATTTCTTTTCCTCCTCTCTGGCCTTGCTACTTATTATGGCCTGCGGACCTGCAGTGTTGGCTTCACTGGGGAGCTTGTTAGAAATGCAGAGTCTCAGGCCTCTGGGTCTACTGAGTTAGATTCTGCTTTTTAGCAAGATTCCCAGTGGTTGTTCTAGGCATTAAATTGTAGAAGGGCTGCTCTAGAGCATCATGGAAGTGGAGAAGATACTTTCAGGTAGCTCACTTTTGTTCTACTTGAAAGTGTGGTGCAGCAGGTACCTAGCAGGGTGTATCTCAGATGTCACTCATTCTGATTTTAAATATTCAGTAGTACAGAAATAATGGTATCAAACCGTCAGTAATACTGAGATTTTGGTGCTTTAAAATTCTGCAGCATACTGAACAGCAGGTAGTGAAAGAAGGTGGTATTGCAATCATTAGGCTTAAGACAAAGTTACAGTTTACAGTCATCCTTTTATTTCCAGGCATTTGCGTTCCAGCAGATGTGTTTTCACTTGTAGGATTTAAAGTAAAGAGGATGTGTATTCGTAGTTGATCTTTATACATAGAAAATGTTGAGGAAGGGAAGAACACAAAATGTGTTGTTGGTTTAATTTTTTTCTTACACACTTTCTAATAAAGTCATTTATATTTATTAAGAGTAAAGAACATTTTAAAATTATGAATCATGACAATAAAGGGGTAAGTGAATTTTCTTTAAATTTATAAAAAGAATTTAAAGAGCCTCACATGCAGTAGTACTTGTCTTATATCTATGAGTGAGTCACTGGGACACATCTGGGGTGAGCAGTGACCCATTTCAGTAGGAACATGAGTGATACTTGGCAGTAAGAATTGTATGAAGAAATTGTTTTTAGTTTGGGGGAAAATTTTTGTGGGAAATATAATATAATATAATATATAATATAATATAATGTAAGATAAAAGTTGGTTTTATTGTAAATACATGACTAAAGAAAAAAATGGTTTTACTCTTTCAATAATTTTAGCCAAAGGTGGTGATAAGTTAACTCTAGACAGTGAGAATGAGGTAGAAAGGAGTGAGAATGATGAAGGAAGGATTTCAGAGGTGGAACAACTTGTCGTCTGGCAGTGAAGGTGTTGGTAGATGAGCCAGGTGGGGTTTAGGAAATGTTGAGTGTGTGTTACTGGAAGAAGTGTGATGCCATCCCATATAAGTTACAAGGTGGGTTTTATGCTTAGAAACTTGTAGAATCCTAGGTTATTTTAATTTACATTGAATTTTTGCTATGATCTGTATTGAACTTGAGGCAATAGGTCCAGCAGGAATTCTTAGAATTTATGTTTGTTCTCTCAGAAGTAGCAACAATGTATAATAGGTCTTCCTATATTAATTGCAAGAAGGACTTTGAGCTTTTTAAACATTAAATTAATTTTTAACATTTGAGATTATTTTCTCCCGGAGTCAGGTTAGTGTTTCACATGGCCTTATAATAGGACTTTTTGCAGTATTTTTACATCTTAAATATTAACAATCTAAAAAAAAATTAGCATTCTTTAATATTTAATTCAAAAAAATATGAACTCATTCTCTTTCCCTTTTTGCTTTGTATGTCTGCAATGCTAGGGAGGTATGGAAACTTTGGAACTCCAAAAGGACATAAAAGAAGAATCAGATGAAGAAGAAGATGATGATGAAGAATCTGGACGATTACGTTTCAAAACTGAAAGGAAAGAAGGAACAATTATTAGGCTCTCAGATGTAACTAGAGAGAGAAGGAACATTCCAGAAACTTTGGGTAACTTTTTTTGCCTGTCTCCCATCCTTCTTCACTCCCATTTCAACTTCTTCCATAGTATTGTTATAATTAACCAAATAGGAATAGAAGGTCGACTGTAGGTGATTGTAGATGCCGTCCAAAGGGAGGACGGTATGTGTGAGGTCAGGGTGGAGTTAGGATGCTGTAAAAGTCATTTTATAGGACAACTGTTTCTGGATTAAAAATGTTTGAATGAAATGTTTAATTTTGAAATAGATTTTTCCTTTCTTTTTGAAGTCTGGCCTAGAGCTGCTCTTGTACCTGCCACGTGGCTCCTGGCTGGTCTTGAGCAGATGACGCAAGGATGGTAGTAACAGGGCCATTTGACCATTTCCGAGGTTGCTGGGGCTAATTCTGGACCAGAATGGTTTTGTTTTGTACCTTTTAGTGTCCTCATAGCCATCTTTTTTGTGTTTTCTGCCACTCCTCTCAGTGTTCAACGAGACAAGTTGACGTGTTTATAGAAATAATTAAGTGAACATCATTCTGAGCAAACCTGGCCAGTGCAGATGTACAGTGGACTGTTGCCAATGAACAGAGAGCCTTTTCCAGTCGTGACCCCCCTCTCTCTTTATACAGTTTTCCATTGTCCACTGTGAGTCAAGCTGTGGTTCTCACCTTTGAGTATCAGAATCACCCAGATGGCTTATTGCAACACAGATTTTTGCACCTACTCCCAGCTTTTCTGATTCATTAGGTCTAGGATGGAGCTCCAGAAAGTTGCATTTCTACCGAGGTCCCAGATGATGCTTCTCTGGAACAGGTGCTTGCAGAACCCCTGGGGTATTGTCCTGCTAAGGAGAGGAGGGTGAGAGAACGAAAGGACAGAAGTCCGGGCTAGATAAAAATCAAGACCTAACTTTCATTACTACCTTTGTTGCTTCTTAAAACCATTATTTATAGTTGTTTTTAGTCTAGAGCATAAGCATGTATCTTTAGAAGGTGTGAATTCTGTGGGAGGACACTAGGCTCCCAAGATGCACCAGTTAACAGTAGTGACCCAGTCTTACAATGTTAATTTACTAAGCAGGGTTGATGGAGAGAGTCTTCTGGAATCTTAGTGTTCTCTTCTTTCTTCCCCCTCCAGTTTCCGTCTCTACCTTTTGGTGCAAGGTTTCCCTCTAGGAATGGGGAACACGTGGCCTTCTAGGTCCTGAAGTGTGGTCTTCTGACTGCATCCAAATTTTACAGAACAAATCTTTTTATTAAAAGAGGTGCAGCAGGAAAAGGTGAAGCTTTTGTGCCTCCTCTGGTGCTTAAAAAAGAACAATCTTGAAATCAGAAGCCCACAGGTTCACCACTCCTGTGGTCTGGGGACTTTTCTTGTGCTATGATACAAAGTTGCCAGTTGGTGTGAACCAGATTTCTCAGAGCGCCTGAAGTTGGCCTTGGGTAAAAGGAGATGATGGAGCAAAGGTCTTAGAATAGGAGGATGGGAAAAAACGAAATACCTCGACAGGAGGAATTGGTAACATCATAGAACAGACTTACTGGAGCGAAGACATGTTCGTCTTGGGTTGGGGTGACATGACCAAGGGAAAGAGCATCACCCCTGGGCTGGACAGCAAGGGGTGCAGCAGCAGCTGCGTAGGTGTAGGGGCCTGCTGTACTGGGGAGGGGCCGTGGCCTGTGAGAGGGTGGAGAGGGGGAGGAGGTGGAGGAGGAGAGGAGTTACCACCTCAGCTTCTTTGTGTCGGGTCTCATTATCTGGGTTGTGGCTTTGCATAAATTTAAAACCTGATGTATGAAAGCATAACTGCTCCCATAAATAGCTACAAGTTCTAAGAATATTTTAAGTTACTTGATGGCTGACATTACCAGTAAGGGCTTTCCCCTCTGCAGTCAGTTTGCTATTGGGCCACTGTGAATTTTGTGGATGACCTCCCCACTTCCATGCCACCCTCCTCTGACCATGATGCTTCTCTCCCTTTGCCCACCTCACTGTCCCCAGCTGCAGTCATCTCATCCCTGCTTGTTTTCCCCCAACCCAAGCACTGATAACATCTTTATTGTGAAATGTTGTTCTGCTTGCGTGTGTTCATAATTTTTGTTCATCCCTGCTTGTCTTTTCAGGAACTGTGCTTATTTCATTCTTTCCACGGGCATTTGTACTTTTATTTAAGTAAATTAAATATATATTTTTTCTTTTTAAGACATTTGACACCTTTTTAGTCATATAAATCTGAGACAAGTGGCTGGAAAGATTGGTTTGTGGTGGACAAGTCACCCCTTTTGAATGGGGGTAAGAGGAGTGAGTATGGGGTCCTTAGAGGCAGAGTGGCTATGAGCATAAACAATTTGACTATTTACCGTTCTTTTAAAGATTAACAAAGGACTTACATGCATTTGTGTAGCATGTAGTTGTTTGGCTAGATAATAGAGCAAGTGATTATGGTACATAAAAATGCAGGCAGTCCTGGGTTATGGATGACCTGGCCTACGGCATTCCGTGCTTACACAGGGGCTCCCATGGCTCCTCATGAGGATAATTTAGAGTTAAATAATTAAATTAATAATTCGGGAACTGGTTTTTTCTGCGCATGTAAACAAACCTGCATGGCATCAGGCGTCCTCAAACTACGGCCCCTCAGGCCACATGCGGGTGTTTTTGCCCATTTGCTTTCTTACTTCAAAATAAGATATGTGCAGTGTGCATAGGGATTTGTTCGTAGTTTTTTTTAAACTATAGTCCGGCCCTCCAATGGTCTGAGGGACAGTGAACTGGCCCCCTGTTTAAAAAGTTTGAGGACCCCTGGCATAAGTGGTGCATTGTAGCATCTTTACCCCAGCGGCTTAGTGTTTATATGGTGGCTTACGCACAGCATCACTTTCGTTTTTAACTTTTTTATTCCATTTTGAGAGCCTGTGTTGCCCCTCACGACCGCGCCTCCAAATCGAAAGTCCACTGCGAGTCCAGGTGAACCTGCAGCGAGGACAAAGGTGATTACAGTGGCAACGAAAGTAGGAGTAACTACGCTTTGGGAGAAAGGCCAGACGCCACCAATCACTGGGAGAGCATTAGGCTTCTATCGGGACCATTATAAAGTGAGAATAGTGGATATGTGACAGGCAGTGCTCCAGTGACAGCCTCAGTTATTACTACGCAGCGTAGAGGATTAATTATTGCAATAGAAAGGTTATTATTGATTTGGTTAGAAGATAAAAATAAGCATAACATTCCTATTAGCCTAGCATTGATGCAACATTAGGTGAGTGTTAACCTTTAATGTCTTTTTTTGAAATTTCACCTATCTAAACTTTTTTATGAGTTTATTTTTTGTGTTCTATTTTTTGGAATTGAAAGAGCACAGTCATTTCTGTAATTTATTATTATAGTACAGGGGTGTTATTATTACAGTATTACAATGCATTACTATTGCCACATATGAGCCATTATAGTATTATAATTGTTTTTATTACCATATATATGCTGTTCATCAGGGATCCAAGTTACATACAAATCCAACCTAAAGATGTGCTCAGGAACATATCTCTTCCATACTCTGGGGACTGCCTCTACCTTTTGGCTGGCTTACACCTGTAATCCCAGCACTTTGGGAAGCCAAGGTGGAAATATTGCTTGAGCCCAGGAGTTCGAGACCAGCCTAAACAACATAGTGAGACCCTGTCTCTACAAAAGATAGAAAAATTAGCTGGGCATGGTGGCCCACAACTTTAGTCTCAGGAGAGAGGATCGCTTGAGCCCAGGAGTTTGAGGTTGCTGTGAGCTATAATGATGCCACTGCACTGTAGCCCGGGGAACTGAGTGAGACCCTGTCTCAAACAGAAGTACTTTTCTCTGCTTGATATTTGTGAACTCTAAGCTTAGTGTT
This sequence comes from Mirza zaza, assembly GCA_008750895.1. Classification (NCBI taxonomy): domain Eukaryota; kingdom Metazoa; phylum Chordata; class Mammalia; order Primates; family Cheirogaleidae; genus Mirza; species Mirza zaza. Next base: position 77,375 of record VSMD01009745.1, on the reverse strand, counting down.
TGGAAACATGAGTTTTCCAGTAAGTGCAAAGTTAGTACTATTCCCAAAACAGAAAAGGGTTTTTCTGTCCATCAGATGGTGGTTTCCTAAAACAGTGAGCGCCTTTATTACCATTATTCCCCAAATAAAAGATTAATTTTACATATGAGGAAAATGTTTATAGAAAAAGAGGATACTATAGTATTTGGTAAACAAAACATTTGCAAAAATTTTTACCTATCAGTTTATTTGTGTGCACCTAGTGATCAAAATATCAGTTTCAGGTTCTGTATAGAAATAATTGCATTTATTTGATTGTATAAAGCTGTTTGCCCACTCTCTGTAATGGCTCTAAAGTATCTTGCTACCAGAGTATATATGTCATCTCATATGGTATGTATTTTTTGACAAATGATGTCTTTTTAACATTTTAAATACAAATAAAAAACAATTTTTTTTGTGATATCATTGATGAATGTTCGAGAATACTCTGTTCTTTCAAAAGAAGAATCAAATAATGCTCTGACATCCCTGAAAGTCTTCATGTGAAATAGTGAGTTCTCTTCAAAATCTAGGAAGGAGTTTTGGTTACTGTTGATCTTTTTTTACATTCAGGTATGTATGAAAGACATTCATACATGTGACTGTCTCCACAGTTAAGGAACTGAATATACAATTTTGGGCTTTCATGGAGGTTAAGATCTTAACTGGTTAGCATTTTTGTCAACCAGGGTTCTGGAAATTAAACGTTGCAGAAAAAGGTTTGAGTAACAATTTTCCCAGGGATGATACAAAACTATGTAGGAGATAAATTAGTTCATTATATACAAAGGATGCCATAGGGTGTGAGGGCTTAATTCCTCATGGATCCCAGTTGAGCAGGTTTGCTAGAGCATAAGGGAGTGATTTATTGTGAATGAAAATACCCGTAGCCATCTCTTAAAATTGGGGTGTCACTGAGCAATGAGTGTCCCTCAAGTGTCAGGCCTGGAAGTCCAGAGCTGTCTGTTCTTTTGCCCTGAGAAGTGGTCCTCAGATTGTCTGTGAGAGCAGTGTAAGCCATAAATGAAAGACAGAATTTATGTCAGTGGTTTTTTAATTCATCATCTATAGATAGGTGTTCAGATTTTGTGTTACTCTAAGTTTCATTAGTGTATGTTAAATTATTATTATTTTTTTGCTTTAGCCTAAGGAACCTGCTTGTTATACCTGCATAATATTTTCTTGAAATAATATCCTTAGTTAATTTCATTTAAGGCAAATAATTTGTTGGGAAAAATATTTTTATCTAGTGATAAACAATTCAAAATCATTAATGCCCTTAATGGTAACAGTTTACTGTCATAGGTTTACACTGTGTTCCTTGTATTTGCAAGGGTTTTTAAGAAGTGTTTGTTATTTTTTTTAAAAAAATGTCAAACTATCATTTGTTATTTTTATTTTGCCTAGCAAGTTGTATGTTCTTTAAATATTTATTTCCAACTACTATAAGATTACTTACAGGCAAACATATACATATATATATATATATAAATGTATATATATTAACATTTTAGAAAGGGGCAATACAGTGTAAAACTTTGTTACATTGAGCCGTATATCTCTTCCCTTTAGAGTCTGGACATAGTTCAGAAAACACTTAAAGGGAAATTAACATTTCAGTTGAAGTTACAAATGTAATTTCCATCCTGTCATATTTTGGTGACCTTTTGTGACAGCTTGTCTCAATTGGAGGAAAGCATTTTTACTTGCTGATTAAAGATGTCATTTGAAACCATTTTATTACTGAGGATAGCGAAATTAATCTTGACACTCAGAACCACTAGAAAAATAATTGCTGATTCACTGCATAAAATGTGTGTGTGAACCAATCATGTAGTCAAGATTAGAATAAAAGTCTGTGCTGGTTTAAAAGAGATTAAATTTTCTTTCAAATGGGATCTGGAGTCATTTGATGGGGAGGGGAATACCACAGTAACAATTTCAAGAAAATGAAATGTGGCTTAGAGATTTTGGAAGAGTTTGGAGGTGATAGTATCCAAGGTAGGAGGTAGACTCTGATAATATTTAAAATTCACCCTTCACTGGGGAAGAAGGCATGAGAAGCCTTCTCAGTATTCAATGACATCTTTAGAAAATGTACATTTATTAATGTAATATATATTTTCACAATTTAGATATTATTGTAAAGTAGAGGGACCATACATGGATAACATGTTTTTTCCCTCCCAGGAGCTTAGAATAATGTGCCGTATGAAGTTTCTCAGGGCCAGAGCCCATGCCTTCTGTATCCCTGAAGTACAGGGCAGAGCGGAGAGCCAGCTGGTGGCTGCTCACAAATGTTTTTGCAGCAAAATGTAACTTTGTGACTTTGCTGTCATCTGATGAGTAAGGCTTCTGAGTCAGACTGCATACATATATGAAGCCTTTCTTCACAGATTATAGTTTTTCAAAAAAAATCAGAATCTTTGAAATGAAATATTATTAAATGAGTTTTGGTTCTTTGTGAAATTACCTTTAATTGTTTGACTTCAGAGTGAGCTCATTAATAGTTTTGTTTTTAAATGACAGCAGTCAAGAATTTGTTTTTTAAGTCTCTGTGCCATCGTGTGCTAATAACACTGGCTTTAATGAGAAAATCGTGCTGGTGTAGGACTGATGGAGACATCTCCTGACCCATGCCGTCTACTTTCAGTGAAAGAGGAAATTCTAGCACAGTGCCTAGCAGTTTAAGGGCAGTGGTTACATATAACCTCATCCCTTCCTTTTTAGCACATGTAAGTGGTCTCAAATGAAAACAATTTAAAATTTATTGGTGATACTTATATTTTATTACAAAGGAAGCCTGTCTTCATTTAACAGATCTCACTAACGGGCAGTGAGTGTCGCCGGCCGTATCATCCTTGCCACTGCTAGTTCAGTATTTCTGTTCCAGAGTTTCATTGTCATGTATTTCTTTCCCGTTTTCTCCCCATAAGTCTAGTTTGGGCTACTGGAAGGTATCTAACACATATACATCTTTTCAAATAGAGCTTTCAGCAGAGGCCAAAGCAGCATTACTTGAATTTGAAGAAAGAGAGCGACAGCATAAACAGGGACGCTATGGCTCCAGGCGGGGAGGCCGGCGCGGAGGCCCGCTGATGTGTCGTGGCGTGGGGGACCAGAGGAGAGAGAACAGCGAGAGGGGCAGGATGAAGGACCACAGGCCTGCGCTGCTGCCCACACAGCCTCCCATCGTGGTAACTTGGGCTTTTATTGTGGTAGTCCTAGAACTTTAAAACAAATGAAAGTTTGCTTTTGTGGGTGTCCTGTTGTACATTTATCTCTTCTGAGTCTGAAGTTAAAGTTCAGTAATAGGAGTTACGGCCAAAATTTCTGCTTCATAGTCTACGTGTGATGTCGTACACAGTCTTAGAAATTCAGTCCTCCACTCGTCTGGTAGGAAGAAGTAACCCTGCACTGTGACTACTTCCAGAGGGCGGGCGGATGTGTGACCTGCTGCCCTCCAGTGACGAGAGGCACAGTGGAGTCTTGCTGTTGCCTTGGGCCTCTGCGGAGGTGCTTCTCCTGAGTGCACTGCATGGAAAACACTGAGTTTATTACAGGGTTTATAGGCAGTAGTTGTATATTTTATAAAAATATTTTTTCCTTTATACTTTTTACCATAGGTTTTTTCTTAAATAGCAATTTCTCATAATCACCATATCCTGTCCATAAAAATTTTTCATAATTTAGGAATAAAACATGTATTTATAATTTTAACCGAATTAGAATTTCCTCAGTATTTCAAAGTGGGACATCTCAGAAGTAAAGACAGAGAGATTGTGATTTTTTTTTTTTTGTTCTCTTCATTAAGCTTTGAGATTTTATGGCTTTGTCTTTCAGAAGTGAACCTTCAAAGAAAAATGTACTTATAGTACAAATGTGTCCACTGTGTCTGTCCCGCTTACGTTTTTATCTGAATTGAGGGGGAAACTGTACTTCACCTCTGTGTAGAAATGTTATATTTTAGGAGGCATTCGTTTGTGAAATAACAAAGTAGAAAAGGTGGTTTTTGTTTTGGCGTGAGAATTCCTGTTTTGATGTAAAGGAAGTGAAGAAGATTAGGTGGGCCAATTATATGATACCGTACAGAATTTGATGGCATTAGTGACCATTGAGTGCTCACACAACTGTTTGTTCTTAAACATGTCTAACAGCAAAAAGGCTGGCCCTTTTGTTGCTTTCTTTTTCTCCCCCCTCCCCCCCTTGTCCTCTATCCCTGCCCCAAGGCTATACTTGCCACTTAGTGAACACCCAATTCAGCTGTTTTGGCCTCCTAGGGGAAAATAACCACACACGAGACCATTTTTTGTGTGACTGTGTCTCTGTGGTCATGGGAAGGTCACTGAACTCTGTCTTTATCCACAAAGAGAGGGACAACGTGTCACTTTGTCACTTACCCTCCTAAGGGAGCTTGAACTGAGAGAATGTGTGAACGTTTTACTAACATCATAGAGGTGTCAGTTGGCCTGAACCTGACATGATACATCTTTGGATTATAACGTGGCTGATCTGAACTGGTAGAACTAACTGAACGAGGAGTAAACCAGAGAGCTGCGCTGACCAGGTGCAACACAGCTTTGGACCGAGAGCCACAGTCTGATCTTTGCTAGTCAGTGGTCAAAGGTCAGGGCCGTCTGAAATGAACTGACTTTGCCCCCAGCTGTGTTCTCTCCCAGATCACACCAACCTCGATCGCGTGCACTGCCCACCCCAGAGCTGTTCTGGCTCCTAGCTCGTCACCCTCGCAGTTGTGGAAAGAATGTTCTTGGCTCATGTCTCTGCTTTTACGCATTTTCTCCTGGGTTGGTTCTGTGCCGCCTGCCTGGATCCATTCTTTCCACTGTCCCGAGCTGTGCTCTCAGAGGTGCCCTGGTGTTTGTCAGGTACCGCGTTCTGGGGCTGTGGGCATCCCTGGGCATTTCCTTTCTCTTGTGCAGCTCTTTCTCAGGTGTATAAGATTTTTGTTACACTGTCCTGCCTTCTAGAATGGTTCTTTCTTTCTCTCCTTTGATCTTCCCCCTTTTTTCTTTATTTTTTAATTTAAATATTTATTTTTACTTGACAAATAATAATTGTATATATTTATGGGATATAGTATGATGTTACAATAGGTATATACTGTGGAATGATAGGATCAAGTTAATTACTATATCAGTTACCTTATCATTTTTTTACATTGAGATTATTTAAAATCTGCTCTTCTAGCAGTTTTTAAATACGTTTTCTTTAATTGCATTGTTTCTCCAGGTTTTGTTCTTATTCCTGCTTTTGGGTGTTGCTCTCACCTGGCAAATGGTACCTTTGCTCTTGTCTGCTATCTTTGTGTGAGTCTTGGTTTCCAGCCTCACCTCTTTACAGCTATAGTCGCTCCGTTTTCCCACCTATCCTTGTGTCTCTCCACATGGATGTATCACAGGCCTTGAATGTCACTTGTTTATACAAACACGTGACCTTTTTTTAAAAAACTTCATTGTGTTCTTGAATTAATGACCATGCATTGTGGACATTCTCAGTTCAATTAAAATTGAACTTGAGTGTCCCTGTGTTGGTGAACGTGCTGTCCATGATGAGTAAGATAGACGGATCCCTGCTTTGATGTGCATGTTACAAACGTGATGAGTTAGAGAAGGGAACATGCTGGATTCTGGGAGCCTGGGTGCTAGCGGATTTGAGCTGCTCCTGGAATCTTTGGAAAAGTCCTCCCTGAGGAAAGGTAGGAGGGCCAAGGCTGTATTCAGTCTAGTCTGCAAATTCTACTCATTGTTCCTCTGCGGTGTCTTCTTGCTCTCCATCAGGCTGTGGCCATTTCTGTCACCTGGCTCTTGGCGTAGCCTATTAGATGCTCCCATTTCCTTTCCCCAGTTCACCTCACACAGTGCCCTGTGTGATCATCCTTTTGCCAAAGAGACCCTCGGGGAGCCCTCATTCTGTACATTGTGTATGACGTGGTAACAGATCATCTACTTGGAACTTAGAAGCCATCCATAATTTGGCATCATCCCAGGGAAAACGGCTTGTTAAATTAGATGGCTGAATTAGTAGTGTTCTACTGCTAATTAGCTATGCAGCCAGTCTGATGAATGGATAAAGCAAAACCTTTGGCATCAGAGTGCCTAAATTCCACTTCTATTTTCCTGCTACTCGATCTTGGAAAAGGAGATTGATAAATATGATCCACTTTACAGGACTGTTGGGAGCTAAGTCAGCTACTTTCTGTACTGACCTTACAGTAGGCACTCCAGATGTGGGAGGGCTCATGCCTAGTAGCTGTTGCCGTGGCTGGTTTCCTTCTCTCCAGTGTGTGTGGTTGACAAGATAGCCCCCAGGTCCCTGACTGCTCTGAGTGTCACTTTCACCCTTGCCTTCTTTCCTCCTCTTTTTATTAATACTTGGCCGAAGCCACTCTGGTGTCCTAGTTTACCAGGCAGGTGGGTCTCTGCTGCCCTGCTTCTTTCGGGACATCTGTCCCTCACTGTGTGGCATATCTCTCCTTTTTCTCTATTGCCAAGTTCAGATGCCACCTTTAGAAGCTTCCTACCATCCCCTGATGGAGTCTACCTCCTTCTAAGTCTGTCCTGTTCCCATGCCCAGGCTCTGTAGCAGGGTTCCTGATGTGCGTTCCATCTTTCCTCCCGGAGTTCCTGGAGAGGGGATCAGGGCTGCTGGCACAGAGGGCCCAGGACAGCTTCTGCTCTGGCATGGTGCTTTGTTCAGTGTGGCAGTTTTGTTTGCTGAACTGAAATATTTTCTTTTCAAAATTCATGGTGAGTGTTTTGGGACTGTCATTTTTTTCACTCCTTTCCTTAAGATTGTGAGACAGTAGCCCTCGTTGTGAATAGGTAGAACAGCTTATTTATCCTGCCCTTTTGGTACAAGTTTCTATGAGCTTACTTCTAAAATTGTAACTTCAGGCCGGGCATGGTGGCTCATGCCTGTAATCCTAGCACTCTAAGAGGCTGAGGTGGAAGGATTGCTTGAGCTCAGGAGTTTGAGACCAGCCTGAGCAAGAGTGAGAGACCCTGTCTCTGCTATAAATAGAAAGAAATAAGCCAAACAACTAAAAATAGAAAAAAATTAGCCGGTCAAGGTGGCACATGCCTGTAGTCCCAGCTACTCGGGAGGCCGAGGCAGGAGGATTGCTTGAGCCCAGGAGTTGGAGATTGCTGTGAGCTAGGCTGATGCCATGGCACTCTAGCCCAGGCAACAGAATGAGACTATGTATGTATGTATGTATGTATGTATGTATGTATGAATGAATAAATAAATAAATTTGTAACTTTGAGAATTGAGTCAGTGTAAATTTATAACATGTCAGCATTCTTTTACTTTTAAATGTTGGTTTCTGTGAATTTTTCTTTTTTTGTGATTTTTAGACTCACTCTCCGAGATTAATTCCTCCTCCGCAGCCACAGCCTCCCCCGCCGCCGCCACCACCACCTCCTCAGCAGCAGCCTATCCGAAGTCTGTTCCAGCAGCAGCAGCTCCAGCCCCTGCTGCCCCTGCAGCATCCGCACCACCCCTCCCCACCGCAGGGCATGCACATGCCTCCCCAGATGGAGACCCCGAGAATAATGATGACCCCTCCTCCCGTGACCCCACAGCAGCCCAAGAACATACACATCAACCCACACTTCAAAGGGACGGTGGTGACTCCCGTTCAAGGTACACATTTTCTTTTACTAGTGCAGAGGGTTCCTGACTTACCCTGGATTGACTTGCGAACTTTCTACTTAGGAGTGATTGACTTTATGAAGGCGTGAAGGCACTACGAATTCAGTAGAAACAGTATTTTGAATTTTAAAATTTGGTCTTTTCCTAGGCTAGCAATATTTGGTACTATACTCTCTACCGATGCTGGGCAGAGGCATTGAACCCCAGTCATCTCCACAGTCTTGAGGGTGAGCCGCCTGTACTACAGCGGACTGTGTCACCAGATGGTCTTGCCACCTGTAGGCTAATGTAGGTCTCTTGTAACTTTGGAAATTGAGTCAGTGTAAATTTATAACATGTCAGCATTCTTTCACTTTCCTTTTAAATGTTGATTTCTGTCAATTTTTCTTTTTTGTGTGATTTTTAGACTCACTTTCCAAGATTAATTCCTTCTCTGCAGCCACAGCCTCTCCTGCCTGAGCACCTTTAAGGCAGGCTAGGCCAACCTATGATGTTCCATGGGTTAGGTGTATTAAGTGCATTTTTTAATTAGGATATTTTCAGTTTACAATGAGTTTACTGGGAGGTAACCCAAGTCAAGGAGCGTCTGTAATGTTATAGGTTCCTGTGCATCTGAAGGCATCACTGTGGCAGAATAGTTTTCACAGTCAAGTTCGGAAGGATGAATTGTTTCCCTTGCTTTCTTCCCCATTCACTTAGATTTTAGCTTGATGGGTCAAGTTCATTTCTTTAAAAATGTCTGTCTTATTTTATAATTGAGTAGAAAGCACCGAGAGAACATTCTAAATTCAAAGCGCATGTTCAGGAAGCTGTTGAAATGTCTGAGCGGTCGCACTCCGCAAGTCTCATGGCGGGATGTTTGCGGCAGAGAATGCCCCTCTTAGGTGCACGGTGTGCCCCCTTTATGTCTAGTGCCAGCTGATGGGGGCGCATCTGTCTTTTGATTATTAATTGTAATCGAATAACTGCTGATTTTATTATTGCAGAAGTATGTTCTGAAGCTAGGAAACTATTTCTGAGCAATCTATATGAAGCGCACATTCATGCATGTTTTATTGTGCGTTTACTGAGCTGCTACTCTCTTTATCATTTGAGCATATTGGTGAGCAGGACAGACAAAGCTTTCTGCAGTCATGATCTTGCTGAGCAGACAGAGACAGTCAATGAGCAATAACCATAATAAATAAGGATTTTATAAGGCATGTTAGAAGATGGAAATACAGTGAGAGAAATTGAGCCGGATGGGGGAAAGGAGGGTGCGTTCCATCTTAGAGAGGCAGCTTCCCTCAGCAGGGGAGAGTTGGAGGATGTCAGGAAGTTAGCAGCATGACTTGCAGGCAGTGGCATCAGTGGCTGTACAGGTGAGACCTCAGAGAAGAAACGCAGAACTCAGGGTATGGAGGGCCTCTGACCCATCCTAAGGACTTTGGTTTTTATTCTGGTGACATGGGCAGTGATTAGAGGGCTTTGAGCAGAGCAAAAGCGAATGGGTTTACGTTTTAAAAGGATCATCTGCTACTGTGTTGAAAGTAGGCTGCAGCGTGGCCAGGGTGGAGGCCAGCGTCTAGCTAGGAGGCGACTACAGAAGTGCAGGTGGCAAAGATTGTGGTGCAGGTAAGTGTGGCAGCAGGGAGGGTGATGAGCGGTCGGGTGCTGGGTGTGGTTGGCAGATGGAGCTGACAGGATTCGCTTGGCGGATTGGATGAGCGTGAGAGGAAGACAGGGGGCAAGGTGATGCCAGGGCACATGAGCATCTGGAGGGATGGAGATGCCATCACCTGAGGTGAGGGAAACCGAAAGTTCTGTTTCTGGTGTGTGAAATTTGAGATGCCCACCAGACATGCAGGCGGAGGTGTCTCGTAGGCAGTCAGCTACGTGTTCAGGTGTAGTGTCTAGGCTCCAGGGACAAAGTGGGGGGTTGCTGGCATGTGGATGGATCTAGAGCCTGCGCCTGGGTGAGAGCCCTAGTGGAGGGTGCCTACGTGTGGGGAGACCAGGGACTGGCACCTGGGTCACTTGACACGGAACTGAGGCTGCGGGTGGGCCCAGGGAGGGGCAGCAGGAGAGGGATGTGTGGAGGGCGAGGGCAGGGCTGCTGAGGCGGGTGCAGGCTGCACTTGGCGCAGGGGGCTTGGTGACGGGGAGGAGGTGTGAGCCTGCCTGAGAAGTAGAGATCATTTATTGACAGGCTCTGTCAGTGTTTTGCTCAAACAGAACTTGGATGATGATTGTTGGGAGGAAGTGGGCTTGAGGGAAAGTTTTATTTTAAGATGAGAAAAGTAACATTGCACACTTATAGGAAAGAGCAAGTTGAGAAGGTAAAAAAAAAAACGGCTGATGCAGATGAGACGTGTCCTGGCCAGGACCATGTGCACAGAGGTGGAATTGCTGGCACCGGGGAGCAGGGTGTCCTCTGCCGCTGGGGCAGACGGCTGAGACCTGGGCGTGGGGGCGGGTAGGTGGGGGAGTGTGGTGTCACTTCTTTCCTGACACTTAAGTTTTCTCCGGGAGTAGCAAGCAGTTGGAGCGGGAAGGCGGGAGGCCATGTTGAAGGTCTGAACAGAGAAGCTATGGAGTCATCCTCGAGAGGGGTCAAAGAGCAGCCATGCCCCAGCCTAGCAGGGTTGAGCACTGGAGGATTGTGGTCCTGGGCTTGAAGCAAGACCAGCCTGCATGGTTGTGCCTCTCTGCAGCTGTGTCACCTGCGTGTAGTAGGTGTGGAGTGGACAGTGGGATTACAAGGAAGCAGTGGGGGGCCATGCTTACAATGACGGACTGTGGGGGTAAGGCAGATGCAGGTGGAGAGAGCACCGGGGGCTGGGGGCAGTAATGGAGATCCCTGGAGTCGAAGGGCTGTTTGAATTTGGGTCCTGGAGGGAGTGAGGTAGAAGGCAGTGCAGAGAGTCAGGCTGTGTGGGGGTGACGGAGAAAGGTGGCAGTCGTTCATAAGATGGGCACGAGGAATGGAGGCCAAGTTGGCACGGACCCCAGAGGCAGGCACTGGAAGGGTCACTTCTGCATTTATTCAGGGGTTGTGAGTGTTGAAGACTGGCCATGAACCAGAAGCTGAGCTCCCTGAGACACGAGCCGGGCTGTGGGGTCCTGGGGGCTGTTACCTGGCACGGTGGCATTTAAGGCTGGGGTCTGGAGTGTGCAGTGAGATCCAGAAGGAGCCCACCCACCTCCAGCCCTGGCAAAAAGGCTGTGGGAGAAGGACAGCTGCATGTCGGAGGGCCTCAGGGGAGAGCATGAAGGGGTGGCACTGAGGGATGTCATGGATCCTGCTGATGGATTGGGGACTTGTTATGCCAAGGGATATATGGTAGAGAGATTTCGGAAGTTGAGAAAAGCCTAAGATAGGACTTAGAGTGTGGGAGGTGGCCAGTGGCCTGGGCCTGGGTCTGGCTCCCTCCCATGCTAATGTACAGGGTTGGAAGCATTACGAAGTTGTCCTGTAGCCTTGGAGTGGGGGCCGTGATGGGGACTGGCTGGCCCTGAGTGGGAGGTTAGGGACTCCCCTTGACAGGATCTGTGGGTCACCACTGGGAGACCACTCTTTTGGGCCACTCGGCACAGCGGAGAAACATGAGGTTGTAAAGCACGCTGGCTCTGTTTTGGGGTCTTGTGACTGACTGAGTCTGTGGTGTGTCCCTGTGTGCAGTCTCGGGTCTTCCCCCGGGCCCTCACCCTCTTCCGTGGTCCTGAGCGTGTGGGATCGGCAGGGCGTCTGTCTCCCTCAGTAGCTGTGGAGTGAGTGAACAAGGGAATGCTTGCCTGCCTGGACAGGAAGGGCGGCTCTCTTTAAATTAATCCTTTGCATATTGTCTACAGTTGTTGCCCTGAACTTGGAACTGCAGTCAATCTAATTTGTCAGAATAATTTTACTTCTGGCGGCATCTGTTATTATTGTGTATTTCCTTATAAAACTCAGTGGAAAACTGGCAAGTCGGTAAGATGAACAGATTTCTTTGGCTTAACAAAAGTAAGGTAGCATTAGAAATACAGAGTGGTAAAGCTATAAGGAAGCCCTAACATGTCCTTTAGGCATGAAAATGTGAACTCTAAAGCCAGCTAGATTTTTTTCCACCGTGATGCTGGGAGATTCAGTACCGCACGTTCCTTCTCTTTACTGTACCTCTGACCTTCAGAGCTCTGCACACTGACCCAGGGGAGAGGGAAATTGTCCTTGCTGGGTACAGATATGCGATGCTTTTGAAGCATCTGCTTATTCAGTAGTAAGTGAACGAGCTTACATAGGAAATCCTGGTTGCTCTTGAGAGAGGCTGAGTATCAAGACGTCTCCTGTACACGTAAGATACATACGATAGATCAAACCAATGATTCTCAGAGCCGCACACAGATGAAAGGTACATTCAAAAATCTTTTTTAAAAAAACTAACAACATGATTCCTGATGGCACATATTTTGTTTTTGAGGATGAAGTGTGTTCCATTATATTATTATTTATTTAAAGCCAGTTTTTATGGAAATTTAACTTGTTTCCAGATTTTTTCACTATTAGAGTTATTGTGATGAATTGAAAAGTTAGTCTTAGTCCATAAAATGTATGGGACAACAAGGATATAAATAAGTATAAAATATTCAAGTTTAAAGTTCAGCTAGACTGGTCTCTGACATCACACGTTTTAAATTCTCTTCTGCTCACAGTGGTGCAGGGAAGCAGTTGGGCAGCCTCGTCCTCCTGCTTGGAGACCCGGCGCCAGCGAGGCCTGTCTGGGAGAGCGCGCAGACAGACGCCTGCATGTTCTGACCCAGCGAGCAGCTTCTCCCTGGGCTGGGCCAGGTGTCTGCTCTGCTCCTGTCACCTTGTCCTCAGCCGTTCTCTTTTGTGAATTGTTAACTTTCTTTTCTGTCTCTTCTGTAGTCTTTTTACACAGGTTCCCCTCCCACCCTAAAGAAAAATGGGAATTACAGCTCATCAGAGGCTTCTGTGTAAGAGATCCATTCCTCACCATCATGTTTCCCAGAGATCCCCCCTTGACTGCTTGCTCTCATTCTCCCAGTTAAATAGGCTTAATATGTTTGTCTTTTATTGTATTGGAATTATTTGATAGGTATTGACATATCACATTCTAAGTTAATATAGGTAGTACATATGATAAGTTCTTGAAGATGTGGGTATTTTACATTTGGTACTTAATCTTAAAAATTATGTCTTTATTTTGTTTAACAGGTAGTTTTTTTTTCTTTCTTACGTTCATTATAATCTTCTGAGGTTGGAGATATTCTGCTTTTGTCTATCTACACAGTCTAATATTTAGCTTCAGATACACAATTGATGTACAACTAGCTGTAGATGTAGAACGGGTAGATTCTATTTTATATGAAGTCTTACAAGTTGACCTTCTCTAGTTTTAAAATTTTGATTTGTTGGATTAGTCTCTCAAGGGAGGGATGGACTTCTGCCATTTTACATCTTGTAAAAGTAGGTTTGTCTCAAACACATTTTGTGTTTCTTCTATGGCCATACTACCTACTCTGAACGTACCCAGTATCATCTGACATTTTGTGTTTCAGCATGCAGTGACACAGGCCCATATATTCTGTCTCTTGAAGTTGAACCTGTGGAACTATGATGTTAATTATCAGGCTTAATGTATGGAATTCCTTGAGTAATTATAGTAAATAAAAAATAGTTTATACTAGCGTTCTATTTTGATTGACTCCTAAGATGTATCATCTTTACCAGAACCTTCTTATAAATATGCTGCTAAATTATAAACTTTACCAGACATGTATTAGTTTCCCGGGGCTGTCATAATAAAGTACCACAGACCCGGGTCTTAAAACAACAGAAATTTATTTTCTCACAATTCTGGAGGCTGCAAGGCTAAGATCGAGGTGTGGGCAGGGCTCTTTCCTTCTGAGGCCTCTCTCCTTGGCTTGTAGACGGCCACCTTCTTGTGTCTTCACATGGTCTTCCATCTGTGTGCATACTTGTCTGTGTCTCAATTTCCCCTTCTTATAGGGACACCACCGGTCAGGTTGGATTACGGCCTACCATAAAGACCTCATTTGACTGTGATGACCTCTTCTAAAGACCCTATGTCCAAACACATTCAGAGATACTAGGGCTTAGCTTCAATGCACTAATTTGTGTCCAGGTCTGGGGGAGACACACTTCAGCCCATAACACCCATGGATGTGAGAGCTTCTTAGGTGCATCTGCCAGCACATTTTAATGAGAAATATAGCCAGCACTTAAGTGGTGAGTTTTTTTTTTTTTCAAAATCAGGATCAATAAGTTTTAAAGAACTTAGACATATCTGATTTAGCCCTAAAATGTGAAACTAACATCTAGCTTCTTCCCTATTATGAAATGTCTTTTTAAAAATGATTTGATTCCTTGTTCTTCTGGTAGATTGATGGAAGCTGCTTGTTTAAAACAAAAATTAAAAGTGTTGGCATAGTAGATTGTTCAGTAGATTGTTGTTTGTAACATTCCTGGGGTATGCTGTTTTGCCTTCTCTGCCTGCCCCACGTTCTCCTTTCCTCCTCTCTCGTGATTGTAGACTAAGAGGATTTAAATTTAAATCTGTAAATGATTGGGGTAGAAAAATATAACTGGGGTTTAGTAGGCTGGGTAACCTGGATAGGGATGTGAAAAACAAACTAGGTTTTATTATAGAGGAATACTATCTTCTTTTGTTGCAAGATGATTTTAATTCTAAATTAGTAGTTCACTGTTGAGATTTAAGCTTCCGGTTGTGCTATTACTGTATGCTGAAAAGAAGACTTTGGCTCTCTCCCTTTCTTTTATGGAATTGTTGAAAATTACTAAATGCTTAGCTTAAGTGTTATTATTATATATAGGGTACATATGGTATATATTTTATATTAACTTTCGTATATCGTTTTCCTTTTCCAGCGGGTTTGGGTGTTGAGTGAAACTATCTGTAATGCCAGGTGTTTTCCTTGCAGTGCCCTTACTGCCGGTTCCCAGCCAGCCAAGACCTGCGGTGGGACCCCAGAGATTCCCAGTGAGTAGCAGCTGCTCCTTCTGCTCCAAGAGGGATGAGCATACATTTACTAAGAAATATTAGTATAGCAAATGCAAGGGGTTCCAGCCAAATATAAATTTAAGGATTTGTAAATATTGACAATAATCTCTGCAGTAGAAAATGTTTGTTAAAAGCTTAAGGTCAATGGATTTTTGGGAGTAGAATTAATTTTGTTTAACTGTAAAATTGTTGAATCAGGATCATCAGTAGAATGTCTTTCCTCTTAAAGAAAATGAATTTTGATTTTATTATTGCCTATGTTAAGTGGGAAAAGACTTTGCTTTATTAGAGTGTGTGTATGTGTGTGTGTGCACGCATGTGCATTCGTACGTGTGTAGATGTGTGTATGAAATGCTAACAAATGAAAATGAGATCCCTGCTTGAGTTTTAAAAGAACCTCCAAAGTCTTAATGAGCCATTGGTTTTATTTTTAAAATGAAGGTTTTCACTTTAAAACATCTTTAAAAAAAAGCACACATTCCCTCTCCTTCCCTCCTTGCTCACTGCCCTCCCCCATTTGTACATATACAGAACCACATGCTTTGCCGTATTTTCCGTAATTTTGTCCATTCTTCTAAAATATTTTAGCTAGAAGAAAAATGGAATTTTTAGAAGAAAAATGTCCATTAACTACTTAACATTTGTTTAAATATATATACATTTTTATTCTGTTTGAATTTTTGGTCTGATAGTAGTTAGTTGATGGTTTTATTAAATGAGTGAGTACATGGTCTTTTTAAAAAGCATGGGCAAAAAATGTACCAGACTGTAAAATTGTAACATGATTTTTATGTAAAGCAGAGATAGTCTTATTTGGCTAAGCAATCTGATTTTCAGGAAATACTCAAATGGCCTGCTTGACTGTTTAACTTGGATACTTCAGTGAGTAACATTGATATATGGCATTTAGCAAAAAGGTTTAAATGAAGAATGTGAATGTATAATCGGGTGATTATTCAAAAAAATAGTTTTGGATTTAAGGTTCAGAGTATTTTTTAGAAACTTCTTTGATTTGTAGTTATTTATGTATGATAATCTGATTTCTGCAGCTGGTTCTTATTTCCTTATATTTAGCTAATTTTTTCTTTAGATTACTTACCAAGTTCTAAAAATTATTTTTATAAATTTAAGTAATATTTATTGAGTACCAATCTCTATTCAAAGCACTTGCCTAGAAAACTAAGTTTTATTAATTGCATTACTCACAATAAACATGTATGGTTTTGGTCATTAAATATAGTTCTTGTGGTCGAGTTTATCTGCTAGTTATTGTAAAGCACATTTTAAGTACTTTTTGTTCTGTCTCAGAACTGAACATCTGTTAAAATCATTCTTGGACTATATTCATATTATATTTGTATTATGGGGATAAAATTTGATGTGAAAAGTTATAGTTTAAGAAATTAACATATAGTAATGTTTTATGTAATTGATATTTTTGTAAAAATGCATTTACTAATAATTAGAATAGTTGAAATTTTCTTTTACTTTTATTTTCAATTGTATAAATATTATATCTGATACTAGAAGGAAAATCCCACAATACTTTGAGGATATAACAAGAGGATAATAAAATTTTTGTGAGAAATTGAACTTATTTTTAAGTTATGGTATTCCGGCTGGGCGCGGTGGCTCAAGCCTGTAATCCTAGCTCTCTGGGAGGCCGAAGTGGGCGGGTCGTTTGAGCTCAGGAGTTCGAGACCAGCCTGAGCAAGAGTGAGACCCTGTCTCTACTATAAATAGAAAGAAATTAATTGGCCAACTAATATATATAGAAAAAATTAGCCGGGCATGGTGGCGCATGCCTGTAGTCCCAGCTACTTGGGAGGCTGAGGCAGGAGGCTCGCTTGAGCCCAGGAGTTTGAGGTTGCTGTGAGCTAGGCTGACGCCACAGCACTCACTCTAGTCTGGGCAACAAAGTGAGACTCTGTCAAAAAAAAAAAAAAAAAAGTTATAGTATTCTAAGGATGGTAAGTGTTTTTGAATTGCAAGGCATTTGGAAGGGGAAAGTTCCTGCGAGGCACAATGTTTTGAGTTGGGAAGTGTATGGGGGTGATAGGAAGTGGTTGGGGCAGAAATCAGTATGTATGTGATACAATTTGAGAAATGTCCTCTTCAGGTCAAGTATTTACCACTGCTCAGCACCTTTTTTTAAGCCCCAAATGCTGGAGTTCCAGCGAAATTGTAGTATAGAAAATGTTGTGCTCTACTTATTTCTGTAAATTATTCTCCCTTAGAGAAAATAATCATATGTGGAATCTATTTTTAAAAAATTACAGTAGAGGTATTCTGTTTTTAAAAGGTCCACAAAGCTTTGTTGGGGAGGCTATCTCGTATCATTTTACTTGTAAGCCAGATCCTTGTTGATTACAATTATTTTTATTCTACTTCTAGATTAAACTTGGTTGCTATGAATGTGAATTTAATTTTGTAAACATCTAATGGGGATGCCCTTAATGCCATGTGCTCTACGCAGTGCTAGTTCCTAAACTGTAAAATGAGCCAGCGTAATTAAATGAAGCCTCACTTATGTCCTGAAGCTAATTTTCACTTGAGTAAAATTTTGAAAAAGTAGTGAAGACAGTATTGTGGTGGCTTAATAAAGCCCTTTGGAGATCTCTTATGTATGGTTGGATGCCCTTCATTTTCTGTCCTGATGCTTTTCCATAGTTGGGGTTCAGTCGGGGTTCTATAAACTAAATCTTGCTTTATAAAATGACAGCACACAAACGCATTTATTAGGAAATCTAACTTCACATTCATCATAGGATCTGTTTGAGTCAGTGTACTTCCTTAGTACACAAAAGTAGATTTGAATTAAAAAATGTATGCACCAGTTTTCATGAAATTTGCAAATGGGGCAAATTAAGGTTCATTGTGATCTTCCTTTTCCTCCACTTAGGACCCTTTAAAGGAATTCTCATTGCTCCTAACATAGGTATGTTCTGTTCATAGCTTCATACTTCCTCACATCAGTCAGAGTTGTAAGTTTACTAGTATTCATGTGGTGTCTTGTCAGTGTCTGTGGATAAACTCATGCACAGAGTCCCAGTCATCTTGTGCTTGGTGGTGTAGATATGACCAGTTGGCCTTGTGCACAGAAGGCATGAGTATGCTGTTGTTGAATACACGTACATGAGAATTTAATATTGAGTTATCTTGCCACTCATTAGGAGCCCTGCATAGCGTAAGTAGTGTAGAGAAGGGGTGTATATTTTAATTTTTATATTTTTTACTTCTTTTTGTTGTTTTGAAGACTACATATGTGAATTTGCATTGTAGAATTACAGAATTGAGCTCTGTACCCAGTTGACTAAAGAGTAAACAAAGGCAGACTGTAGACAAAAATACTGCTAGTTTTCTCAATTTTAAAGGATGTACGATACATTCTTCTCTCTTCCCCAACAATGGTAAACTTTTAAGAAAGTAGTTTTTTAAGAAAAAAATTCAGTTTTGTTTAACAATTTTGTGAAAACGGTAGAAATACTTAGTATTTCTAGAAATTTTGCTAAGTGATAATGCCTCTAGTTTTTTAATTAAAAATCAACAGAACTCAAGGCAACTTAATATGAAGCACTATTTTTCACAGTATGTAAAATTATTTTAAATTACTAAAAATTATTTTTAAAAATTCAAATCTTAGGCCAAAATTTGGTATTCTAAGCTATGCTTGACATAGTAAGACTAATATTTTTATTTTCTGTTAATGAATATTAGAGAATTGAATAAACAATTTTTAAAATAAAGATGTGAATGTCAAAATGATAAATGTCTTAAGAAAAGGATTCATATTTTTGATCATTTTGGAAAAATTGCTTTATCTCTTGGCACTTGAGCCACTAGTTCTTTGTACTCAGATGGGGTTTTGACCCCTAGTCACTCATTTCAGGAATTCTGTGGAGCACTTTGTGATTTAGGCTTCCATCTAAAAATTAGATTCATGCACTTAATTTTAGTTACA
This sequence comes from Mirza zaza, assembly GCA_008750895.1. NCBI lineage: Eukaryota > Metazoa > Chordata > Mammalia > Primates > Cheirogaleidae > Mirza > Mirza zaza. Next base: position 58,697 of record VSMD01009745.1, on the reverse strand, counting down.
GCTGTTAGTGTGGAACTCTGAAACGTTTCTTCTCACACAAACCTTTATTTTTTTTTTTTTTTTGAGACAGAATCTCACTTTATTGCCCAGGCTAGAGTGAGTGCTGTGGCGTCAGCCTAGCTCACAGCAACCTCAAACTCCTGGGCTCAAGCAATCCTGCTGCCTCAGCCTCCCAAGTAGCTGGGACTACAGGCATGTGCCACCATGCCCGGCTAATTTTTTCTATATATATTAGTTGGCCAATTAATTTCTTTCTATTTATAGTAGAGACGGGGTCTCGCTCTTGCTCAGGCTGGTCTCGAACTCCTGAGCTCAAACGATCCGCCCACCTTGGCCTCCCAGAGAGCTAGGATTACAGGCTTGAGCCACCGTGCCCGGCCACACAAACCTTTATTACTGTTGACCATTTTATTTTTTCAAATCAGAATTATGAATCTATTCTCGCAGTTATAAAACATACCTCATTGATGGCATATCAGAGAATGAATATTTTTCATACTCATGTTCATGTCAGAATATTAATCTTCCAAATGTAAAATATTTTACATTTGGAACTCATTATTTGAGTTGAGTTGTGAATACGTACTTCCATGAGCTAATGGGCACATTCCTGTGTGAGTGATGTGCCTCCACTCTGGCCCTTCACTCCGTCCAGTTTTTCTGTCTGGCGTCCTGCCGTCCACTAGTCCACTCACATTTCTATTCATGTCAGGACCTTTGAATGCAATTTCACAAAACATTGGTAGTTTTTTTCTTTCAAATAAGGAAGTAGAAGTGGGAGACTAGTTTGTTTCCCTTTCTGAAAGTAAGATTCTTTGTTTTTATTTGAATTCTATTTTCTTTTTTCTTTTTTTAATTTTTTTTGAGACAGAGGCTCACTTTGTTGCTCAGGCTAGAGTGAGTGCCGCAGCATCAGCATAGCTAGCTCACAGCAACCTCAATCTCCTGGGCTCAAGCAATCCTGCTGCCTCAGCCTCCCGAGTAGCTGGGACTACAGGCATGCGCCACCATGCCCAGCTAATTTTTTCTCTATATATTTTTAGTTGGTCAATTAGTTTCTTTCTATTTTTAGTAGAGACAGGGTCTCGCTCAGGCTGGTTTCAAATGCTCAGGCTGGTTTCAAATTCCTGACCTTGAGCAATCCGCCCGCCTCAGCCTCACAGAGTGCTAGGATTACAGGCGTGAGCCATGGCACCTGGCCTTGAATTCTTTTTAATTACAAATATTCTATCTTTTGCAAGTTAGTCTAATTGATTTCTCTTTATACAAAAATGATGTTTTTGTCATTAATGTAAAGTTACAAGTCTTTTTCTTACCCATAGTATATTTTCCAGTCATCTATTTGTCCTCAAAGAGATTTGTGTTGTTTTAAATACAATTTTTGTTACAATTGTTATTGTTTGCCCACTTAAAAAGGTAACACAAAATGTCAATTGTTGGAATATTTTAAAGTGTCACTTAGAGATTTTGCCAAACTAATTGGTTTTCATTTTCAGTGCAGCTGTTGTTTTTAAGTATATATGTATCTCCCAAGTAACTCAACATCTTAAAGATTCTTGACCTCTAGGGTATTTTAAAACCTATTTAGTTCTTTGATTTTGTGTTTGTGTGTTGGGTAAATGATGATATTTTGTATCAAGTAATTTGGCTACTGAATAATTTCTTAGTGCTCTTTGTTTAAATTAAAAATGAACTATACTTTTAAGTTTAAATTCATCTTCTTAGCAATTACATTATTACTTTGACCCAGCACATGAAATTTGCATTTGTGTTTACTCTGTAGTTACAGCACATCACAGGTAGTTTGGACTGCGATGTGGTACATGGTATCAGGTGGTGGTGATTGACACTTCCTGGATATGTCTTCTACGCCATTTCATGCAAATCATGTTTGATGAGACTGCTGCATCAAATCACATTTCTTTCTGATTATAGCCCTTGAAAGACGAGAATCCAGACTTTATTCCATCCAGGAAAGGAAAGATGGCTTTTGAATGCTTACTGTTTTTACAACATGCCTGCAATGCCTTGTAATTATTAGCACTTAAGGAAGAAATGATGGGCATTTTCTCTTACCAGATCTATAAGTAGTAACAGGCGAATGTGGTAGGAGATCCTTCTAGCTGTCAAACATTGTCAGGCTTACAAGGAAAGAATGCAGTTTAAAATGCAGGTGACATAATACCCAACATCCTCCACTTGCTAGTGGGTTTCTGATTAATCGTGATTACCATACATTATCATACCATCAAATTTAATCATATCAATGAATTCCCATCTGCATCAGTAACAGGAGCAGCTAAACACTGTGGTAACAGCTATTAAAGAAGGTGGTTTATCAAATTCAGTAACCCTTTAACTTGACTTGCTGTTCTGTCAGCATGCATTGCATGTATTGGATAGAGATAGGGCTGGGTTAACACATTCGCTGCCATGTGAGTTGCATTCACCCCATGGTAGTTTTGAGCCGGGGGCCTCGTGAAGCATATGTAACGCACATGTCTCTTCATCTTGGGAGTCGCAAGAACTGTTTTTTAAGTTGTATGTAACTCATGTACAGAAAACAATAAACAATAACAAATATTTCATTACATTAGGATCGTTTTGTTTTTGAAGTTTTTATTCTATTTTCATAATAAAGCACTGTGGCCCCAAGGAAAAAATTTGTTTTTCTAGTGTGGCAGTCAGCGTGTTAAAGTACGCACTGATAACTCAAAGGCCAGGGAATACTCATTGAAATCATATAAAATTGGTTTCTTGTAGAATAACTGTTAGAGCCATTCAGCTACTTTGTAAAAACTCCTTTTTAAAGTGTGTCATAAACTGCAATTGACCCTTGAACAACACAGGTTTGAACTGGGCGGGCCCAATAACATGTGGATTCTTTTCAAGCAAACACGAGCGGAAACTATGCAGCATCCTAGGGATGCAAAACCGCAGATGCAGAGGGCCAAGTTTTCGTATGCTCAAGTCCTGCAGGGCCGACTGCAGGATGTGAGCGTCCTCAGGGTTTGTGTGTACATGGGTCCTGGAGCCAGTCCCCGAGGATACTGGAGGACGACTGTATTTAGCTCAATGGCTAAGTAAATCCATTACATTGACGAGAGCACTTTTGTACATTCTCTTCAGATAGATGGTGTGGCATAGATAGACTTAAACTCAAGTACAGTTTGCCCATCTGCAGTTTATTAGTTTTGCCTATGAAAGGTTGGATAGTAACACAGAGTTTCAAAGGCTTGAAACTCCTCTCCGTGCCAAGAAAATTTCTGATGTTTCTAGTGATGTGTCTTGCTAATAATAAACACAGCAGTTTTTTTGTTTTGTTTTAATATTCCCAGGAGTCTTTGACGGCCCATAATTCTAAAAATGTAGTTTTTACATTAAACTTTAAAAGTCCTATTTGATTATAAAACATCAGAAAGCAAATCTTCCAAAAGAACAATTTTTTGACTTTGAAAATTTAGTCCTTTTGGTGCATGGTCTGTGACTGTTGACTGATGAAGGTGGAGAGCAGTTCTGCCCCGAGACCCCACACTGCGCCTGTGCTCAGTTCCTCTCTCTGCCAGCTCCTGGCAGCCGCCACGTGTTTTCTAGTCCTGTAATTTTGTCATATAAGGGGAATCATACAGCACGTTTCACTTGGAGTCTGGCTTCTTTCTTGTAGCATTACGAATTTGAGATCTACCCATTTTGTCATACCAGTTGGTGGTTTGTCCTTTTTTACTGCAGAGTAGCTTTCCGGTGTATGGATGTAGCACGGTTGCTTATCTGGTCACTGGGTGGACGTTTGTATTATTTCCAGGCTTCGTTGTAACCATTTGTGTACAGCTTTTTGTGTGAACATTAAGTTTTCAGTAAATGCCTGGGAGTGGGATTGTGGGTCGTATGCTAAGTGTATTCACAGTTTAGAATTTTGAGACAAACTGTATGTTTTCATTTGATATAGCTAATACTGCTTTCCTTTTTTAATCAGTTCTTTTTTTTTTTTTTTGAATGAGAAAGTACAGTTTTCCTAGAGCATTTATTGTTGAAGATCAGTGGTAAATAAAAAAAAGTGAATGATTACTAGTTTCCAGGTTTTGCTCAGAGCTTGTGTTCAGCATCCTTGTGGAGCAAAGGTATCATTATTTTCTCCATTTTACAGATGGGGAGGCTGAGTCTTAGATTAAATTCCCATAACTGGGTGCAGGAAATAGGACCAGAACCAAGGCAGTCTGTGTCTAAAGTCCATTCTCTGTGTCTAAAGTCCATTCTCTTTTTTTGAATGAGAAAGTACAGTTTTCCTAGAGCATTTATTGTTGAAGATCAGTGGTAAATAAAAAAAAGTGAATGATTACTAGTTTCCAGGTTTTGCTCAGAGCTTGTGTTCAGCATCCTTGTGGAGCAAAGGTATCATTATTTTCTCCATTTTACAGATGGGGAGGCTGAGTCTTAGCTTAAGTTCCCATAACTGGGTGCAGGAAATAGGACCAGAACCAAGGCAGTCTGTGTCTAAAGTCCATTCTCTGTGTCTAAAGTCCATTCTCTTTTTTTGAATGAGAAAGTACAGTTTTCCTAGAGCATTTATTGTTGAAGATCAGTGGTAAATAAAAAAAAGTGAATGATTACTAGTTTCCAGGTTTTGCTCAGAGCTTGTGTTCAGCATCCTTGTGGAGCAAAGGTATCATTATTTTCTCCATTTTACAGATGGGGAGGCTGAGTCTTAGCTTAAGTTCCCATAACTGGGTGCAGGAAATAGGACCAGAACCAAGGCAGTCTGTGTCTAAAGTCCATTCTCTTAATTCTCATGCTGTACCTTCTCCCTGAATATTAAATTACACTCAGTAGACTAAGTACAAAAACTAGAATCCAGTAAGTTGAATCATAATGTAAGACCAAGGCCCTCACTAAAGACTGAAGGGAAATTTACTACAGCAGGGCCAGTCATTGGATGGGTGGTGCAGGAATAAAGAGTTTTTCATTTTATGAAATCACATAAATAATCTTTTATTGATTGGTCATAAGCAGTATTTCAGACTAAAGAAAAATTGTTTTTAGCTTGTGGGTGATCTTGTTTCACTGCTTGAACCAATAACATTATCTTAATATATTTAGGTTTTATGTGGTGATTCATTCCTCCAATATGAAACCTAGTTCTTGGCACTGGGTATACGCTTCTTTAAAATGTTTAGAATGCATCTATATAAAAATATCTTCTAGGAAAATGAATATGGGTATTTAGAGAAGGCACAACCTGATAGAAAAAAATTCTATGGAGAATACTGAAATAAGAGGATTAAAACATTGTGATAGAAGGCTGTAATTTTAATCATGTTGGGGTCACTAGTGGTCTTTATTCTTTGCATTTAACCCATTTAATCAGAATTAACTGAGAGGTGTTCTTAAGTGTCGGTTTCTTACATAGTTCTTTGCATTTTAAGTGAGATTAATAAAGGAAAACATGTTGTATGGAAAGGTTGTAATTTATTGAAAGATTCATGAAGTTTCAATGACATTGTTAAGGGTATTTAATTAGTCTTATTAAAATATACCAACTGACCCTTTTAGGGAAGCTGATAAGTCACATAATAGCTGTTAGAGCCTTTTTATTCTTGGCTTTATACGATTAACTTTGTGCTAAGCAATTTATGCAAAGTTTTTCATCTTTTTTTTTTTAACCGAAGTTATCAGTTTTTCCTGAATAGGATTAATATAGATAACATCATGTAATTAACAAGAGATGCAAAAAAGTGAAGGTACAATTGGTATAAGAATTTTATGAGAAAGAATGATAATTTCTCACCTTGGATTTTTAAAGGGTTATGAAGAAAAGGAAAATAGAGCAATTATTTGAAAGGATTAAAGTAGTCTTTTCTTTCAAAAGGTAGAATTACATTAGTGCTAAAAGTTCTGTTAAGTGAGGTATTCACAACTCACTAACAGTTTTAAAATAATTTTGCATTTGGTAGAGGGAATTGTTAATTCATTCTCCTTTATTCCTGTGAAATGATAGAAGTTAATAAAGGAATGATCATGTCAAGAGAACCTCTCATGCAGTGCGTGTCGGACTTTGGAACCACGTCTTACATGGCATTGCCTGCAGACGGATTTATTTCCGCAGGAGCAGCGTGCTATCATGAAAAGAACAGTTTATAAAACAGGAGTCCGAGAATGTGGGTTCTTGTCCTTAGTTGTCTTCATCAGCAGTATAACCTTGATTAATTCATTTTAACTCTGTAAACCGGAATTTCTTTATCCCGTAAAGGGGGAGCTACTTGTCTGCCTGTTTGTTGGAGCTGTATTTGTGTCGGATACAAGACTGTACTTGGTTTGCGCAAGTCAGGATGTGAGTGAGGCTGCATGTAACAGAAAACTCAGTTAACAAACCAAGTCAGGTGTTTTATTTTTTGCTTAAAAATGAGGACGTTCTGGGCTGGTGTAGCAGCTCTGTGATGTTATTAGGGACCCATCTTTTTTTCCTTCCTTCCTTCTATCCATCCATCCCCTGCATGTGCTTATATGTATAATAGGCCAAAAGAAAAGGAACAGGGGCCGAGGTGCAGGCTAACTGAGGCAGCCCATCCCACAGCCGATGACCACTCCTGTTGGCCATACCCTTGTGACATGTCCACTGTTGTTACAACTTGGACTATAGAGTTTTTAGCTAGGCACAGTGTTATCCTGTTAATTAAGGCTCTGTTACTAAGGAGGAAGTGAGAATTTATATTAGGTAATCAATTAGCCATCTTTTCCATGTGGCTAAAACATATGCCAGAATTTAAATTGTATAATTAGAGAAAAAAGGAAAAGTGACACTGTGAGATTCGCGAGACCTATTTGTTATTTCTCTTCTATTTAAAAAAAAATATGGATAATGATAGATCTTTTAGGATCTTACAACTTTAAAGTTTTAAAGTTTATTTACTAGAGCAGTGGAAGCAACACATCTGCCTGGATGTTCTCTCCCGTGTCGGGTACCTGGCATTGCCAAAGAGGGCATCTCTTTCACTCAATGTATTTCGTGGATCAGTCATTGAATTTCTTTCTGAATAGTGTCTTGCATTATCCACCGTTTTTTCTAATTCCTGCCACCACTTGGCCGATACGCAGGCATTTGTCATCTTAGAAAATGAACCATCCTGACCTGACTTCTTCCTGATTGGATTCGATTTATTTAACATTATGGTGGTCCTTTTCCCTGAGCCAGCCTCTTTGCTCAGTGACAGTCAGTGTGTATTTTAGCTTCTGTTGGCTCTGTGGCTTTCATGTCACAGTCTTAATACCCCTACTGCCCTTCACCTGGATGCTTCAGGTAATCACATCTCTCCTGTGTCATGCCCACGCTGCTATCTCAAAACCCTCTTGTCCCATTCTTACTCTATTTGACCAACCTCCAAAGTCAGAAATTTCCTTGTTTACTCACCTTGAGTCCGCTATTTCTTTCTTAATCTTAGGTAGCATCTCTGGTCTTACCTCTTTTATGAGTCTGTCATGGGTTGATTAGGAGGTAACTGCTAATTTCTTTTATGTGTACCAGCCAGCCATGGAATTTTGGGACTGATTAGGGAATATGAAAAAAAATCGTTTGCTGTTCTTAACAAGTAACACACAACACAGCGTGTAGATGTACGTGCTCTGGAGCTGGAAAGCCTGAGTTTAGACTCAGGCTCTGCTGCTTTCTAACCTTGTACCAGGAGAAAGTTATTTAAACAGTCAGAAGATTTCTGTGAGCAGAATTCCTACCTCACAGGGTTGTGATAGGGGTTAAATGAGACAGTGGGGGCTGTGGGCCTCCTGGGAGGCCACCAGTGATTGTTAGCCAGCAGGAGCAGTGACGTGGGTGAGCCAGAGGCCTCCCGAGAACAATCCCCACTCTTTCCCAGCTGCTGGTGAATGCAGAGCTTCTGAGGCCCAGAGAGGGCGAGCCCCGTGTGCACAGGGCCTGGATGGTCGTTTGAGTGGGAAGCACATTTGACGGTGCTAAGCCACTTAGGGTTTGGGCTGTGACATTAGTCTCCTGCCTCTGATGCTCCTGCACTGGACACTCCAGGGCGTCCCTATGCCCGTCTGTGCACCAGTACTGTGTCCCCCAGCACTGCAGATGCTTTCCTACTGATGGGTGCTGTTTCTCCAAGGACTGCTGGACACAGTGGGAGGGAAGAGAGAAGCCAGTCCCCACAGCCCTCTGCACCCGCCGGCCCACAGTCTGCTCTGAGTCTCTTCTAGGGATCAGGCCTCAGTCCAAGACTTTTACCTGAAACTGCACCTTAGCTCCACCCCATCCCCTTCCTGTCCTGCTTCCCTGAAGCCCTCACATAGTCAGGGACACACATGATAATCTCAAGCCCTGCTTCTGCTGACCTGAGGCTCAGCCTGGCACACGTTACTTCTGCCCACATTCTCTTTGCCAGAACTGGGTCTCTTGGCCACATTGCCCTGCAGGGGAGGCTGGGCGCTGTAGCCTCACAGTGCTTGTAAGAAGACGAGGGCACAAATGTGGTGAGCAGTTTCTCTCCTTTAGGGGGGAGCATGGGGACTCATGTTTATATAAAGCCAAATAGCATTAATACAGATTTATATTTTATTAAGCATTCATGTTCATGCAACATTAACAAGATAATTATTTTCATTTTTTCTATTAACTTTCATCCTTAGATATAAAGCCATTTTCTAGGACTTGGGCAAATTCAGAAAATTACATATATAGCTAGCATGTTGTATGGGTAGAGAGTTTTGCCATTATGAAAACTTGCTCCTATTAGATTTTGCTTTTCCTTGGACAATTTCTGTCTTAAGGAGTTAGTTCTCATTTGTTGATCTGTATTTATGTATTATGTATGCTATATTTATATTTATAATTTGAACCCTGTAAAAAAATGCCTTGTTAATATTGTATGTGTGGGTGAATGATGATTACTAAGTACCGGCTTTTAAGTAAGAGGACTTGACTCAAGTCCGCCTGTGTAGTTTTATGAGTGCCTTGCATCTTGTAGGTGTATCGCTCTTAAATTAGATCTATGGTGGGGAACGGGAGACTGGCTTGGGATGTGCCTTTCACGGCCGTGTGGGGAATGGACACGGCAAACTATATGCCACTTTCCATTTCTTCAAGGAACAGCCGTTTCTTAAAAATGGGGAGGTGGTCCCAAGGTGAAGAAGGCAGTCTGCATGTTCCCCTCTCTTGTCTTCTCCAGTGACATTACATATTTAGAATAGAAATTAATAGTATCTCTATCTTACAGTAAGCCGGAGAATTAGGTTCTTTTATTCTTCTGTCTCTATACCAGTGAGCTCCCCAGATCTTGGCCAAGCGCACTGTGTGTGCTTCATGTCTGTTCAGCTCCAGGGCCTCGGGCAGCTCATTGCCCAAGGCCCAGGTCAGTATATCCCGGCCTTGTTCACTTCCTTCCTTTGGGCATGCAGCACATACCTGTGCTTTGTGGGCAGCTGGTTTTGCAATGTGCTGCGGTACTTCCAGGCTGGGAAGATGAGGCTGGGGGAGCACCTTGCTATTAGAAATAGGCGGTTCATCCACTAAATATGTATGACCGCCTGTGGACCAGGCACCGAGCCAAGCATGTACATACACTAATGTCTAAGACAGGCCTGGTCTCAGCCCTCACAAGCCCCACGGTTGAAGGGCAGAGAGAAGTGGGTGGGGATTCGAGAGGCTTAGGGGATGAAATTTCCAGGCTTTGGTTGCACTTGGTCCATGAGGGCTTTCTGTTTTGAACTCACAAGTGAGAATGCAGGGAGAGAATCTATGCTGACTTGTCTTTTACCATATAAGGAAGCCTGGAAATTTCAGAAGCTATATATTATATTTACAGTCTGGTTTGCTATCTATAGAAACGTCGTGTAAAATCGGTAATGATACAGAGGATGAACTTTTGTTATGTGCTGGGTACTTTGCTCTCCCTGTGAGAAAGGTACTGTTGTTATCCCTATTTTATAGATGAGCAGACGAGGCCCAGATTCAGTCCTGAGCTCAAGGCTACAGCTGGTAAGTAGTCAGGCTGAAGGCACAGGTGGGGAGAGAACAGTCAGTCGGCACTGGAGTCCACTGCTCAGCCGCTGTGCTCTAGGCCGCCTTGGGGAGAGACGCAGAGTGCTGCTTTCTCAGCCTGAGCGTTTACAGGACCGTCTGGAAGTTAAAGTTGTGCTTGAGTATTTCTGATGAATTCTAAAAGCTTTCATGTTTCTAAGAGTGTGGAAAAACTATCATGAGAGTGAGTTTGCAGGAGGCTTTGTTTTATATCACCAGCATTTGAATGCCAGTGAATAAGCATTCAGACAGCACATAGATAGTATATAAAAGGAAAGAAAGTTTGGGGAAGACATGAAAATCACAATATTTAAATTCCAATGGGGGCAAGATTTGAGATCCTAATATGTTTTCAGTTTAATACAAAAGAGTATCTTTATAAGTTATGAATAAATAAAATAATCTTCCAGGTCATCTGCTAGTACTTAGAGACCCAGAAGATAATGTACCTTCTCAGGCAGCTTGGAATTTTTGTGGAAAACTAAGCACATCAATGTCTGAGTTCATTTCTCGTAATTCATTAACTACTTCCTTTTAGAAGAGGATGACAAGGGTTAAGGAGAGTACTCTTCCCTGATTGCAGCCTGTGGCAAAGTCAGAAACCAAAACTTAGTAGACCTTCCACTCGGTGGAGTGAAGCCAGTCTACTTTCCCAGTTACATTTTGCCTTATCCTGTAATGATAATGACTTGTCTTTTAGAGGACTAGAAATTAATTGTCTGATGGAAAGAGGGGAGGAAGGTTTGTAGAGAGTCCTGCTGCAGCAGCCACACGACTTGTACAGTAGCCCCCCCTTGTCTGAGTGGATGCCTGAAACCGAGGGTGGTGCCAGACCTTGTAAATACTATGTTTCTTTTCCCTATACATACCTATGATAAAGTTTAATTTATAAATTAGGCACAGTAATAAGAGAGTAACAATAACAACTAATAAAATAGAAAAATTATAATAATATGTCAGCATCTCTACTTTTGTGCTTTGAGGCCATTATTAAGTAAAATAGGAATTATTTGAGTACAAGCCCTATAGTGCTGTGACAGTGGATCTGGTCACTGAGACATCTGCTAAGTGACTGATGGACTGTGGGGCAGGTAGTGTAGACAGCAGGGACCATTCACATCCTGGGCTGGGTGGAGTGGGATGGCAAACGATTGCAACATGCTACTCAGAATGGTACTCAAATTTAAAACTTACCAACTGTTCCTGGAATTTTTAATTAAATATTTTTGGACCACAACTGACGTTGGGAAATGAAACCATGGGTAAGGGGGACTGTACTGTTGAGGAGAGAACTTTAGACTCGGAGCTCTAAAACGCAATCATGGCATTCACAGGTAACCACAGATTTTAGAAGATCCTGAAGCATTTTCCAATTCTCTAGAAGCCCAGTAAGAAAAATGATAATAAATATTGAGGCATCACATATTAAGTAATGAAGACAGAAAGGTCAGGCCCTCTTTCAGCTTGTTCTAATTGTGGGCAGAATGGAGGAAGTGGAATCAAAGAGAAGCACATGGCCTGCCTCCCTCGGAAGCTGGAGAGAAGGGCAGGCGCAGAAGCCGCTGGCCTGTTGACCACAGTGCAGAGGTGGGGCCTGTGAAAACCAGGTGTGCCTTGGGGCTAGTCACACCAGAAAGGGGCGATCTTGCAGCCTTTCTGAATGCTGCAGTCTTTCTGAATGCCTGATAAATGGAGCCTTCTTTACCCTATGTTAAAATGGGTAAAATAGTTGTAAATTGATAAAAGTTTTCACACTGAGCGATGCTGATTTCCAGCCATTAATATAATAAAAGTATTTTTAAGGGTTAAGTGGAAATAGCCTCAGAAGAGTCACCTCTCAGAAAGTCAGCTTTGCCCTTCCCGTCCTCCTTGCTGACACCCCCCAATGTCTGCCCTTCTGTCGGCTCATGTCAGCCTCAGCATCAGCGTGGGCGCAGTGGTAACTGAGGGAGCCAGTGCGTCTCCCGGGCTGGCGTGTGCTGACTAATTGAGGCTGAAAGCTTGTCGGCACATCAGTAGTGTACTTTCAGCCTCTGTTAGGGTTCAGCAGATTGTTATTTTTTCTAATGAAAAATCTGACCAAATGGAGTAAGAGTGAGAATTTCTATATATTTTTTTAAGCAAATAGACTTGCTAAAAATTAGCGAGTAAATGACTTGCAGTAGACAATGGTATTTAGGTGGAGGTGGATGAAAGCAGGGAGGGTGGGAGGGATGGTGAGGACATTGAAGGCAGAGGGCACACTTCGTAGTTTGCTGGGTACTAGGAGATGGCTCAGAGGTGAAGTCATCACAGGCAAGCAGGAGAAGGAGCTGCTGGGGACGGGTGAAGGACTGTCAAGTGACATTGATGGGCCAGTTTAAATGGAATACAGGCTCTTAGTGATTCTGATTCACAAGACTTTTCATGCCCCAGCCCTGGTAGTCTGGCTGTAAGGGGGAGATGTCGGGTCCTTGTCCACCTGTGGCCTGTGTCAGGTGTGTCTCCTGACACAGGAAGGTGACCAGAGACTGAAGCAAGGACAGGAGAAAGTGAAGCTTCTGTACTAAAAGTTACAAGAGAAGCCAGTTTTCTGTAGTCATTTTGCATTTTGGCTGAGGCAGATACGCAAGAGTGAACATTTCCCAAGGTCATACTGTAGATGGAACGTGGAAGTTTGTATATAGTGTGATGAAGTTTCTAGAATTCACATTTCTGAATTGGGTGTAGGCTACCATTTTCATATCTAAGTTAAGGAAAAATTTGTTCTCCAAAGTCCCCTAATTTAATAATTTTGATAGGATTTATATTATGGGTTGAAACATCCTCCAATACATTTTCCTTATGTCATGAATAAAATGAACTGTTGTGGGAGCTTGAACTTGTTTTTCTTGAGTATTGGAATCTCTGATGTGGTTGAGTGAACATAACATGATTTAAAAATACTAAAGTCGTGGTGTGACATTGGACCAGGTTTCCATCTCTTCCTTCTCCTGTGTTGATGAGGTCGTGGGGGCCCTGTGTGGACGGTGAGCAGCAGAAGTCACTACCATCACACCCAGGAGCAGTTCTGCCAGTGGACCCAGGGCACTGAGTCCCCTTTGGTCCTTATTCTGAAGTGGGTGCTTGTAAATCAATCATTGGTACTTGACTGGCTGGTGTTGGATTCGCAGGGCTATTGTTTGAGTTCTGTGAGAATGACTGCAGTTGCTGTGTGGTGGGGAGGGCGGAGAAATGCTGGCTCAGGCGCAGGCTGCAGTGAGAACCAAGCAGGTAGAAAATAGCTTCCCGTTTACCTTGCTGGGGGCCTCCTGCCTTGCCACCCACTTAGACGTTGAGTGTGTAGTATGTTTTCTCAATTACAAATACATTCCGCAGTTGCCGCTGTTTACTGGGGTGGTTGTATCCTAATTGACCTCTTTAGGTAAGGTAAAGGTAAGAAGTGATGCTCCCTAATGTCAGACATTGGTGTAGTGAGGATTTCCCTGATTTCACTTAAATTGATAAACAAAAACTATAAGAATTTAAGCTTTGGAACTTTCTGTTTCACATGTTCCAATAAGTACCTAATATTTGTGTTTTTATAAAGATGTAATATTTGTGTGTATGTGTGTGTTTCCTAACCACTACACAACCAGGGATAATATTTGTGTTTTAAACACAATTTTTTTTTTATCATGTAGTCAGCAGTCTCTTCAATGTTGGTGGTTTCCATGGCAGTGTTCATTTTGCATTGTTCTTGCTATGCCCTGGGTAGAGCGGACTTTTAAAGGGAGAAGGAAGGCAAATGTAGTTTGAAAAAGCATTTTCATTGTTATAGAATGTTACATTTAGAGGGAATAGCTAATTGTATTAGCAATAAAATGACAGACATGGCTTTAGAATTTTAAGTTTATAAGAAAGAATTGTCATTTTTAAAAGTTGAGAAATACTGGCTCATTTCCAAAGAATGAGGTGCTATTAAATGAAAATTAATTTGATGATAGTTAATAATTAATGAATTATTTCTTTTAGGAACAGTGAAAAATGTGAGCATTTTTTAAAGTGCTGCTTCTTATGTAAATACAGTGATTTAAAAAAATATCCTGGAGTACTTGAAAGGCTTCTTGAATATCCAGGAATACTTGAAAAAGGAAGTGATTTTATTTAATAGTCTGTCTTTAGTAGAGTTCCACTAGTAACGTGTAGTTTTTGAAAAATGTTAATTTGTAAGAGATTGTTTAAAATTTTTAATTCAAAGGAATCCAACTAATATTTGTTTTGTAATAATTTGATTTCTTAAACATTTCACATTTTTTATGTCAGAGATTGCTGATTTTTGTTATGGTACAAGTTGAATTTCTTTTCCTTTTTTGAAGTAAAGCAGCTTCATAGCTGTAGCTTATGGTTGTGTTAAATAGGTAGCAAAGAATAGCATCTTTGAGAAGATAAATGTCATGAGCGTTCAAAGTAGACATTTAGTCTTTTGGATTACTGGGAAAGAAGGTCAGTAATTACGTGGATTTCAATAAGCTTAAAAATAATATTCTTGTGCTGCTGTAATAATATTAAAACATTGAATTAATTTTTAGATGCTACATTTTGATTTTTGACTCTTTCATTATGGTAGAATCACCTGTTTTGTAATGTACTATTTTTTATATTTTCATATGTACAGTCATAAGGATGTTTGGTTAACAATGGACTGCATATACAGTGGTGGTCCCGTAAGATTATTGTACCATATTTTTACTGTACCGTTTCTGTGCTTAGGTATGTTCAGATACACAAGTACTTACCATCCTGTTACAGTTGCCTCGGTAGGCTGTTTGTACAGTAACATGCTGCGCCGAGTGTAGCCTAGGAGCAACAGCCCACACCACACAGCTGAGGTGTGTGTAGTAGGCCGCACCATCTAGGGCTGTGCTAGCACGCCCTGTGATGCATTTGTTAGACTGTATCCCTGTCATTAAGGGACACATGACTCTATTTGTGTGTGTGTGTGTGTGTGTGTGTGGAGAGAGAGACACTCACTGACTGTAGGAGATAAATTACTTGATGTTTTCAGAGGAAAACTTGGACCCACAAACATAGTTCTCAGAATCACAGATTATTTTTCTGTCTTCCATCCCATTTTCCTGTTGTTCTTTAGGGCCCTCCAGAATTCCCACAGCATACTCCCGGACCTGTTCCCAACAACTTCAGTCAGCCCCCACGACTTCCTCTCCAGGACCAGTGGAGAGCCCCACCCCCGCCTCAGGAGCGAGACCCTTTCTTCCTAGGAGGTATGTGAAGCTTGGGTAGCATGGAGTAACTTAAGAGAAGCTGTATTAGGTGATGTGCCTAAACACATGTATTTCTTAAACTGCATTTAATTCCCAACAGGAGGTTTTGTTAAGAATGTCAGACTTTATACCATAGCAGTTCTGCCTGTCATTTCAAATGCTAAGATTGGAAATAGTTGGTATGAGAAATGTGGAAATCTTACATATAGGAGGAAATTGTTCATAGAAAATGACAATGCAATCTAGAAATAAGAGCCAAAATCTAGACTCTCCTGCCTACACTTGTCATGTTTGTTCAGACTGCTTTTCTAAGAAGCTCTTTCTAACCTGAAGATAACATTGCTGTACTGTCCTTCAGTTTCAGGTGAACCAAGGTTCCCAAGCCACCTGTTTCTGGAACAGCGAAGCCCCCCTCCACCACCGCCTCCTCCGACGCTTCTCAACAGCAGCCACCCTGTTCCTGCTCAGAGCCCTTTGCCCTTTGCCCAGCCAGGTCCAGCATTCGGTCAGCAAGGACAGCAACCCGTGTTCCCGAGGGAGAGGCCGGGCAGGCCTGCCCTGCAGCCCCCAGGTCCAGTGGGGATCCTGCACTTCAGCCAGCCGGGCTCGGCGCCCACTCGGCCCTTCATCCCTCCCAGACAGCCCTTCCTGCCCGGCCCCGGCCAGCCGTTTCTGCCCACGCACGCACAGCCCAGCCTGCAGGTACGCGCCCGGCCGTCTGTGTGTGGCTGAGTCTTTGTGTTTTATTCACACTTTTACTCTAGTCTACTAATTTGTGGTTTTTTAAATAATAAGCAGTTTAGTCTTAAACATACTGTTTATTGAAGACAACTTTTTTTTTCGGACAATATTGCTTTATCTCCTCAGTACTAGGAAGAATTAGAAAAGTCATTGTTATTTTAGGGGGGAATTAAAAAAAGTCACCATTAGGATTTTCTAAAGGATGCACTACCAATAAAATTAGGGCTTGTTTTGATAATACATTTACTCATCGTTGCAAGATTTCTTGAAAGGTTTACCGGTAAAGATCTTTGGTCAAATTACTTTCCTGTAGTAGACAATGAGTGCATGGAGTGGGGAAGGAGTGTTGGTCTCATTCGTTGTTTGAAAGACTTGAGTGCCCTCTGCTGATGGTTTATGTTTCGTGGCTGGACTTGAGTCTCTGTAACATCTTTTTTACCCGGTATGTTTCTTCTAGTATTTTAGAGTTACTGTTAAAATACATAGCAATGGTAACTATATATTATATATTTGTCAACTATTTAGGAACACACAATATGTATGTCTAAGCTAAAAAAGGAAAATGATTGATTATTTAGAGTGTTAACATTTTTCTTTTTATAAAAAATACAGTTAATATATCTCCATCACAGAAATATTAGAATATAGTTAAGTATAAGAAAAGGAAATTAAATAATCTCATTGTGTAGAAACACTCACCATTAATAATTGGGTGTGTTTTCTCAGCCTTTTTAAAGTGCTTATGTCTTCACCACCATGCCTTTTTTCCCCCCAGTTAACATGTCATTACATTCTTTTTGTGTCAGTGATAGGCGTTTACTACATCATTTCAGAGTGCTGTACAAGGTGACATCTTAGTGTTGCTGCTTCTGCATGTGTGTTTTGGTTTCAGTACTTTGGTGTCATGGTGCTTTAGGGAACGTACTTGAGGTGATGAGTTTGTTTGTATACTTAGTTATTTCCTTCGGACAAATTCCTGGAATTACTGAATGGAAACATAAAATTTAAGGTAGTAGCTTTTGGCTTATTGCTGCATTTAAGATAGTATTCATCAGCAAATCTTAAGTGAATTTTGATACCACTTAAAGTTTCTTTTGTTTTTTGAGACAGAGTCTCACTCTGTTGCCCTGGCTAGAGTGTTATGGCTTCAGCCTAGCTCACAGCAACTTCAAACTCCTGGGCTCAAGCGATCCTGCCTCAGCCTCCCTAGCAGCTGGGACTACAGGCGTGCGCCACCATCCCCGGCTAATTTTTTTCTATATAGTTTTAGTTGTCCGACTAATTTCTTTCCATTTTTAGTAGAAACGGGATCTCACTCTTGCTCAGGCTGATCTCGAACTCCTGACCTCGAGCGATCCTCCTACTTCGGCCTCCCAGAGTGCTAGGATTACAGGCGTGAGCCACTGCGCTGGCCTAAAGTTTCTTTCTTGTGTTGAGGTTTTTTAGGAAATGTGCTTGACGTAGAATGTACCTGGTATATCCATCTGTAAACTGTTGTTTCTCTTTCCTTTGCCATGGAAGGGGCCGTTGCATCCTCCACTGCCACCTCCACATCAGCCGCAGCCGCAGCCCCAGCCGCAGCCAGCTCAGCAGCAGCCCCCACACCACCAGCACCAGCCCCCGCCCCAGCCCCCGCCCCAGCACCAGCCGCCCCCACAGCACCAGCCGCAGCAGCACCACCACCTGTCGGTGCCGCCCCCGCCTCTGATGCCCATGGCCCAGCCGCAGTTCAGGCCTCACGTGCAGAGTGCCCAGCCTCAGCCGAACAGCAGCCGGGTGCAGGGCCCCCAGCGCCAGGGGCCGCGGCATGTACGTATCGGACGGTGCTTCCCATGTCTGCCTGGGGTGGCTTTTAACCTGTAGAAATTCAGGGGCATGATTTGTGAGTTAGAATATTTTCCAGTTCTGATGTAAATTTATAAAACATGCACTACATTTTTCTGAAGTGAATTTATATTTTAAAAAACACCTTGGAACTTGTTTTCTTGACTATAGAAATTAATAACTTACCCTTTTGTGTCTTAAAGACTGTGTTACTGTTTAGCATCTTTATATATCTAGATATTTGCGTAGTGATAGATATTATTAATTAAACACATAACGTTAGAAAATACTTTTGGGTGGCAGTCACTCTGCCTTTGCCAGTGGCTTATTTTTTGATGCATAAATTTTCTGTCTCTTTGGGCTCTGAATAAATAAGTAAATGAATCCAGGAAAAATATATTGAATATCCTGTTGCCAGGCATACTCTAGTTCCTGTAAATACAACGGTGAGCAAAAGAGACAAATTCCCTCCCTTCAAGAAGCTTGTGTTCAGCTGAGTGAGCACAGCACACATTTATTTGTGGGGTTACATTTCCAAGTGCCATCAGCAAATGTGCGGCTTGCTGTGCAGCAGAGGAAACTGGGAAGTACTGTATTGCTCTGAAAATGAAAGGCAGCAGTTGTTGCCTTGTACTCTATTAAAGAACTATAGATGAGGCTTTTGTAATTCAGTTTTTCAGGAAAGAGACATAGTGTGGCTTACAGGTCGGGTTCTGCTCTGTAAGGTTGTCTTTTAGCACTGTCCACTTTCACCCTTGGGCTTTAACCATGTCACTTAGGCACTTTGAATCTCAGTTTTCCTGATACTTGCCTCTCTTTGTTGTAAAGTAACATTGTGACTAAAATGATTTAAGCAACAAGAAAGGGTTTCTAGATCTGAGAAGAGGATGCTCTATAACCTGGGTTTCATTGTTACAATAATGACATGCTATTCTCATGAGACTTGTGCCCGTGGCCATTTGGCCTGTGCCGCCTTGGGGCTGCCCCTGCCCTGCCCGCAAGCTCTCTCTGCCTGCAGCTCTTCTAGGGGTTGGTTCTTTCTTAAGAATCCCTAGGATGAATGTGACCAAGAGTTTCCTCTCCGACCAAGCTGCCTGACATCTTTCTTTTCCAGGGAGTTGTTTTTCTTAGGACTTAATACTTGATTCTTTTCTTATTCCACCTTAAATTTAAGTGACTAAGTAAAACCGTAGCACCATCAGTCCCACTGACTCCTTGTGGCAGGTAGAAGGCTTTTTTGGGGGCTCTATCAATTCTGTTAAAAAATGTCAGTTCCCATCTGGAAGCTCCACCTGAAGATCACCTGGTGTAATTTCCGCAAAGAGAGCCCCATCTGTGGGCAAGTATGGGACCTTCACCGATTGGAATCCTTAACAGTGGGGCATACTGCTGCACTGTAGGTCAGGCAGCACTTACGCATGAAAAAAGTATTAATGCAGAGGAAAGATATCTGCTCCCTCGAAAAATCATTTACTAATTAGAATAATTTTTATTATATTTTTATTTAATGATGTGCCTTTTAATGTTCCTTCTGCCAAGTTTCTAATTATAATTAAAATTTTTCTTCTTATGATAGAATACGACTTCTCAGAATGTAACCAAACGGCCCATGCAGCAAATGCAGCCCACTGCTCCAAGAAACAGTAATTTGCGTGAGTTGCCGATAGCACCGTCGCATGTCATGGAGATGAGCAGCAGTCGCTGCTCCTCCACCCCCGCGGCTCAAGTGAAGCCCGTCGTTAGCGCCTCGCAGCCCGCAAGGGCTGTGGTGGCTTCCAGGAGCTTGCAGGGAAAGACCGAAGCGAAAGTCAAGCCAGTTAGCCCAGTGGCTCAACCTAAAGAAGAGGCCAAAGCGGAACCAGAGGTAGGACCTTTTCCTGGTTAAAAAATACTTGGTCTTGCACAGAAAGCCTGAGAATCAACTATGCCTCTTAGGTCACTCTCGTTAGTAAGTTAGTCACAAACTCTTTCCACTTGTTTTCAGCACATCATTTTTTTTAACCTTACAGCCGTGTTGATAAAGTAAACATTTGTATTCTCAGTGGTTTACAATATCAGAGTTTATCTTTTTGTACAGTTATGGTTGTACTATACAGAATCAGTGTATACCAGGACTTGGCAAAGTTTTTCTGTGAAGAGCCCAGATATTTTCAGTTTTATAGTCTAAACTGTTTGTAATCATTACCCAACTACACCACTTTAGCACAAATGCACTTTCTATACCTTAAGTGAACGCATGGGCCTGTGTTCCAGTAAAGCTTTACTTGTGAGACCAGGTGGCGGAGACCAGGGTCAGCTTGTGGGGTGTATCTGCTGAGCCCCAGTGTACATACACTGTTGCGTTTCTGTGACTTTTTCTTATCTTGTTTTACATTGTAAAAACCTAGAAGATAGGACCCATTTTTCTGTTGGTCTTTTAAGACTGGGGAGGTGATTTGTTTTGAATTATAATTATATATGTTGTTGCTAGCATTTATGTAGGTATGGAAAGTTGTAAGCATATGTGGCTTTTAGTCACGGCCTTCGCCTCTCACTAGCCTTCGTCTCCTTCTCTGGTGAGGGAGGCGGTGACGAGGTGGTGTTCGTGCATGGACACGGTGAGACCAGCGTGTGGAATCTGTGTTGGCCTTGCTAACATTTATGTGAAATGCATGGAAGCAGTACAGCGAGTTAGCTTACTAACGATAACGGTGGCATGAAGACTTGCCTTAGGTGAGAATTTAGGCTAGTCATGCTTTCTTAATTTTATAAAACCAGTTAAAAATATCTTTCAGTCAGATTTTCTTATAATAAATTATTGTAGCAGTTGTAATATGTACCAAATCAGAAATGAAATGTATAAAATTTAAATAATGAGTTAATGTTTAATAAACCCTTATTAGAAGAAGGATGTTTTTGGGTTTAAAATCAGTATATGAAAAAATAATGTAGATTTACACACTGGATTGGCGTAGCTTATACAAAATTTTATCTTGCTTTTGATTTATATAGCCAGCTCCTAACTCGGTATGTGTGGACTGATTTAGCTCAGAAAAATTAAATCACAAGTACATTATACAGTAACAGTGGCAAAATAATAGTAGAAGAGTGACCTTTTAGGCATACTGCTAGCCACGTCTGGCAGCCAGTTCCTTTCATAATAGTTGATTTAGGTGGATTTGTAAAGAATTCTTTCATAAAGTTACTTTAAACAGATACTTTATGCGTGAAATGGAATTTGCGAGTCACTGCAGTATAAGTTAAATGTCTTAATTCGTTTTCTTTTTGATTTTCTTTGTACATAAATGGGACCAGGATTATAATATCCTTTTACTTTTTAAAAGAAGAGTCTTCTGTTTGGTTTCCTTAGCTGAATGTGACTTATTTTCTTACACTGACCTCATTGGCAGTGATATAATAGAGGATGAAACTATTTAGATGGATGGCTTTCCCAAGTGTTTCTATCTATATTCCGAACATACTTTAACATACTTCCCTCTCTCGATTGTTGGGAAGAAATCCTGGGGCTTGTAGCTGTTCCTGCATTTTGGAATGGGCTCCTTAGGTCCTAGTGACATGTGCGCAGCCTCTGCTCCTCCCCAGACCCCTTGGCCCTCCACCGTTGGAACCCTGTGTCCCCATCTCACGGTTTTTCTGCCTTGCCCCCATGTCACTGCTTGCTCTATGTGCCTGCCTGTGTTACAGCTCCTCGTCCACCTTCATGTTTGAGGTTTGAAGTCTGTCCTAGACTTGGAAATTAGGTGACTGAGTGTGCCAGAGTTGCCTCCAAGGTGACAAGCAAGCCCCACTAATGGGCCGGCATCGAGCGCTTGGGCTTCAGGAACGCCAGCTGGGTACTCAGCCGCTTTTTGTCCTAAGTTCCTAATTCTTAAGGTGTATTCAGGGCAGGCAAGATTGTAAATAGCTGAATTCTAGATAGATTAAATCCCTGCCACATGCTTTTATTAAGGGTCTGTGGGTATGGATGATTTTAAAGAATATTATTATAATTTTTTTAAATGCTTAACTTTTTATAAACTTTTTTATTAGATGCTTTTCATTAAAGTTACTAGAGTTTTTCAAAGATTTTTTTTTTTTTTGCTAGACTTTCAGAATGTTTGGGGGCTGGAATATTAAAGGCATTCCTTACATACCATTAATATTCCAATACTGCAATTGGCAGCATTTTGATTCTGAGCAGAGTGCATGAGTTCAAGGTCAGAGAGATTGACTTGTGCTGTTCATTATAACCAATTATTCTGTGACAAATGAGTTTGAGATCAGGCTGAAAATTCTGTACAAAAAATCAATAGTTCTAATCAGACCCTTTCAGGTCGTTTATACCCCACCTTTTGTTGGTTTGTCAGGGAAGAGCCAGATAAAACCTGTGTGACAGCAGCCTCCTCCGGCTGCCATTCCCGTTTGAAACATATTTTGATATCTTAAATGAATAGTTTAATTGGTTTCAAACTTGTAAATGAGTGGAAATTTACATTATTTCATTTTTAATATTCTGATAAGATTTTCCAAATTAGCTTTAGCTGTGTAATTTTTTTTCCCCTCCCCAGAGGAAAGAGTTACACTTAAAGTCTTTAAGCAGATTTTGAATGACTTCTTCAAATACTGAATTTAAAGGTTTTTGGAAATTGTGTTTTCTTAGTTTGTTGAAATAGACTGGTGTGGTCACCTGGCGTTGTATAGCACAGTAAACCATGTATGTTTCCCATTTAAGTTTCCTGATGAAGATGAGGAAACCAGGTTATATCGCTTGAAGATAGAAGAACAGAAACGCCTGAGAGAAGAAATCCTGAAGCAGAAGGAGCTGCGGCGGCAGCAGCAGGCGGGTGCCAGGAAGAAGGAGCTGCTGGAAAGACTCGCACAGCAGCAGCAGCAGCAGCAGCAGCAGCTCTATACCCCACCACCCCCTGTCGAGCCGGAGGAGCAGGCATCTTCACCGTCACCCACCAACGGGAACCCCCTGCTGCCCTTTCCAGGCGCACAGGTCAGACAGAATGTTAAAAACAGACTTCTTGTTAAAAACCAAGATGTCACTGTTCCAAATGTTCAGCCCAAAACATCAAATTTTATACCGTCTGGTGCCAACATGCAGTATCAAGGACAGCAGATGAAGCCACTGAAACATCTGAGACAGGCTAGAACAGTCCCTCCAAGTCAGACTCAGCCGCTGCACAAAGTCCTCCAGATAAAACCTGCGGACATGGAGGAGACTGCCCGGGCGGCATCCATTCAGGGCCGGCCCCAGGACTTGAAGCCTGGCGGGAAAAGGACTGTCACGCACAGGGCAAACAGCGGTGGCGGAGACGGGCCCCATGTCAGCTCCAAGGTCAGGGTGATTAAGCTGTCAGGCGGGGTAAGTTGACAAGTTTTATGAGTGCCTCTTTAAATCTGTGTTTCACTTAGAACGTCCTAATTTCTAGAGAACCTTTCTGAAGAAAGAATTAAAAAATGCCTCTGTTACTATCATGTAGACCAACGTCTACCTACTTGAAGTTGGTATAAGAATTATTTAAATACTACAGGTAACACATCGCTTAACTACAGGGATATGTTCTGGGAAATGTGTCATTAGGCAAAGTCTTTGTTGATGGAACATCACTGGGGGTGCTCACACAAACCCAGGTGGCGTAGCCTGCTGTACGCCTGTGCTGCATGCATGGCCTCCTGCTCCAGGCTACACGCCTGTGCAGCGTGTTACTGTACTGAATACCGTAGGCAGTTGCAACACAGAGGTATTTGTGCATCTACACATGTCTAAACAAAATTTACAATAAAAATATACCGTAATCTTACAGGACCATCGTCACGCATGTGGCCCATTGTTGACTGAAATGTCATTGTGTGGCACTGATTACTTCCAGCTGGGACCCGTGCTGTTTCAGTTGTCTCCTTTGAGTCCTCTTAACGAAAGCCCAGAGAGACAGTCCCTAAGTTAGGCGTTTCTCAGGTTTAGCTTCTTTTATCAGATAATTTGTGATAGAATCTTCAAGTTTGTTTTAAACATAAAATTTCCTTTACGTAAGAGAAATAACTTGTGTGTAGCTTTAGATTGGATGAACAGCCCTGGGTGGAGTGAGGATGGTGGGCTCTGTGTGTGTGTGTTTGTCTACTTTTAAGCAGCCCTGTTCCAGACCACTACCTGTCTTCTGTTTTCAAGACAGTTTCCCCTGGTTTATGGTTTAAAGAAGAAAAAAAAAGAATAATAGAGTTCTAAATTAAAGTCATGTATGATCATACTGTATCCTTTCAAAGTGGAGTGTGCCTTAATTCATTCTTCTATTTTCGATCAGTGCCCATTTCAGATCATTTTCAGTAAGGCACAGGAATTGCAGTTTTCTACTATAGTTTGGATAAACTCAGCACTCTAAAGTAAAAAAGTTACTGCAGATAGATTCTAAAGATTCTCCTATAAAGAAGTGATCTGTAGAATACTGTTTTCCTTATTCTACCATGTAGTCTTACTTAGTGATACTGTGTTTCCCCGAAAATTAGACAGGGTCTTATATTTATTTTTCCTCAAGTAGACACCGTAGGGCTTATTTTCAGGGGTTGTGTTATTTTTTTTTAAGTACAGTACAACAATCTACATTTATTCAAATATAGTTAAATCATAGTCTTGTGATATATCATCATAACTTTCCAAACCCCAAATTCCATCCTGGATTTCTTGTGACTCTATTTCCTTTAGAACCATTGGCCCCAATCTCTCATGTTGGGCAATAGAGCTCTTATGGGGCAAATGAGAAGGGCTGCTCATCTTCTTTACTGCTCCGTGAGGAAATGCACGGGTTGTGCAGGTATGCTGTGTAGCCACGCCACTTATTTTCTGGATAGGGCTTATATTGCGCAAATGCTTAGAAATCCTGCTAGGGCTTATTTTATGGGTAGGTCATATTTTCAGGGAAACACAGTAG
Organism: Mirza zaza; assembly: GCA_008750895.1. Lineage (NCBI taxonomy): Eukaryota > Metazoa > Chordata > Mammalia > Primates > Cheirogaleidae > Mirza > Mirza zaza. Next base: position 33,954 of record VSMD01009745.1, on the reverse strand, counting down.
TTAAGCATTTCTCATCTCTTGCTTTAATGACAGTGAATTCTATGTAACTGTTGCATTTTATAACAGTGCTACCTATTGTGTACAATTTGTGTTACTAATTGAGGAAGAAAGGAGGAAAGCTGTAAACACAGGCTTTTTGGATGTGCCAACTAGCAACAGTTACTAAAAAAATGTTTTTATATCAAATTTAATTCCGTAATCGTTCTAATTTTAAAATAAATAGAAAAAAACAAAGGAATTTTCCATGAAAATAGCTTATTTGTTATAGTTAGCTATTTTATCTGCTGCTCTTTCCCCAAAGTGTTATTTATTTCTTGATTAGGAATAATATTTTACTGTTTTCTTTAAGTATATGGCAGGCAGTCAAGATTGATTCAGAAAATTTTTAGTGGGGGCTTCTAGAATAAGGGTGATGATTAGGTCGCGTTCTGTTTTCCAAGCCCCAATGGATCAGTGACGACAGGTGTGGTATGTTGGGAGGGAATTTAGATGTCTGAGAAAACACTGTGATAGGTGAGTAGCCTTAGCTGTGGGTTCCGGCCTGGTGAATGGCTGGGTTTCCATCATCTGCGTGCAGGAACCTGGGTGGAGTAATGTCATGCATGACCTTAGAGTCACCACATAGCCGCGGGCCTAAGAGAGTGAATGAATGTCCTGGTTCAGTGTAGCCCTAACTTGCCACATGCTGTGAATGTATCCTTGAACATTTCTGTCCGAATCAAATTAAATCAAATTTTATATTTAAAACTTTGAGGGGAAAACATTAAGGGAATCTGAAATTGAGAGAGACCTTTTTGTTATGAGGTTAATCAATCCCTGTATATGTGAATTTCTATTATTTCCCTGTTCATATTTTATTGTATGGATTTGGTTGGTATGAGTACAAAAGGAGCAAATTAATGCTGCTTACAAGTAGTGTTAGATATCAGCAAATATTGCTTCTAAAATTTCATGTGCCTCTCTGAATATTTTTGTAAGTAGTCTACTTAAAGAATTGTATCTATAGAGTGGATCTCTTTTTATTACTTAGAATATAGAAACATTCTCTGTTCATTTCTCAGAAAGCTATTTTTAAGTATTTAATTTTAAGAAACCAAATGATCAACCTTGCGAAATCATAATTTTGTTCATTACCAAAACATCCCTCCCCCCAAAAAAAACTTATTTTTGAGTAGTAACAGCGAATATAACAAAGATAGATAAAGTTTACTTAGTGGAAAGTTACTGTAGTCATCTAAAGCCATTCTTTGTGATTAAATACAAGAAACAGGAGTTAGAACAAGTATATGCCATGGGGCATTTTCTGCCTTAGACTATCAGCTGCCGTCCTGCAGTTTCAGGGGACATGGCGTAGTCTTTGAAGTGTTTGCATCTTGGCTTCCTTTTCCCATCTGTGTAACTGTGGTTACCTAGCCTGAATGAATCCCAGTTTCCTCATCAGTAAAATGAGTGTCAGCTCTCCTCCCAGGAGGAGCGGTAGTAAGGATTGTGTTGTGACTCACGTAAAGTGAGTAACACAGTGCCTGCCTGCCTGCCTGCCTGATAGTAGTCCCAGCAAATATTACCGTCCTTTCCTTTTAGTGTAAAGAAAAGAAAACGTGGGTTTTTGGGTGTAGCTGTTTATAGTGTTCTCTAAGAAAATGAAAGCAGACAGTGAATTCAGCTGCCTTAATCTAATCAAGGTAATGAAAATTTTAGGGATTTGGCAGCAAATCAAGTACACAATCCTTTATTTTATTGGCCACACAGAAAAATGGGAGAAGCACAGAATGCCCCAGCAGGAAAGCCAGCTGTCCGGTAATGATGCTCTTGTATTTTATTTTTAAAAGGCTGTCAAAATGCTGTGTGCAGAGGTCCCAGTTTATTTGTGTGATCTTGCTTTTGGGGATTGGACTACATTTGTAAGTTTCTTCCTTTCCTACCCTCTCAAAAGTTATTCCCAGGTTTTGTTTTGTTTTTTTTAAGAGAGGTGATAATGTACATACCTGATCTCTTTTGTGGGGCAAGGAGTAGGGGATTGTTTTATTTTCACATAATTTTATTTTAAGAGAAGTTATAAGAATAGTACAAGGAACTCCCACACACCCTTTGTCAGATTCACCATTTGTTTATGTTCCACCAAGTTTGCTTTATCTTTTATCCCTCTTCTTGTCCTTTTATACACACAAAAAAATTATTTTTTTCCCCCAAACCATTTGAAAGTGGACTAGAAACACACTGTATGACCCCATAACAGAGATAGTCTCATACAAAACCACAGTTATACGTTACCAAACCCCGAGAAGTTTAACATTGGTACAGCGCCGTCATCGAACCCGCAGCAGCATTCAGATTTTACCAAGTCATCCAACACTGTCCTTTGTCCCCCCTGCCTGGCCCCATCCAGGGCCCCGCTCGGGACTTGCACTGCACTGTCCGTCTCCTTGCTTCTGCTCTGTGCTTCTTGCCCTTGGCCTCTATAAATAGAGCCAAAGGCAGTGCTCTGTGGGAGGTTTGTCTCACGCTCTGCCGGACCGGTTTCAGGCTGTGGGTTTGTGGGAGCACCGGAGCAGCGCTGCTGTGTCCGTCTCAGTGCAGCCGCTGGGGTGTGTCCTGGCAAAATTAACTGTGACCACCGGGGTGAGACGGTATTTGCAAAGTCTCTCCACTGTAGAGTTACAGTTTCACCCTTCATAAATAGTATTTGTGGGGAGATACTTTGAGACTATTAAATATCTCATTATCCAAATTTCACTATTCTTAGTGAGTACTGATGTTTTTCTAGTGGCCACACCCCTTCTGTATTTATTAGCTGTCATGCTCCTACTCTGATAATTTTCTCTTCTTTGTCGTTTATTTATTTACATCAATATTGGCTTATAAATTCTTATTTTATTCAATGATCTATCGCTATTGCTATTTATTTTGATTTTAGAATTGTCCCAGATGGGCCAGAGAGAGCCCCTTTAAGCTGGCTTCTGTGTCCTTGATATGTCTCTATCATTCCTTGAACATGTGTTTACTTTCTGGCGTGAGAAGATGTTCAGGCTCATCTTGTCCTTTTCCTGCCTCAGTTCTGGAATTAGCCCTGTCTCTAGGAAGCTCCAGGTCCTTAGAGTGGAGGTCTGGGTGCTAGGTGTACCCACTGCTGGTGGCTCTAGGTGTGCTAATCTCATGCCTCTGGTTACTGGTTATTTTTTATTTTTATTTTTTTTTTTGAGACAGAGTCTCACTCTGTTGCCCAGGCTGGAGTGAGTGCCGTGGAGTCAGCCTAGCTCACAGCAACCTCAAACTCCTGGGCTCAAGCAATCCTGCTGCCTCAGGCTCCCGAGTAGCTAGGACTACAGGCACGTGCCACCATGCCCGGCTAATTTTTTCTATATATATTAGTTGGCCAATTAATTTCTTTGTATTTATAGTAGAGACGGGGTCTCGCTCTTGCTCAGGCTGGTTTTGAACTCCTGACCTTGAGCAATCCACCCGCCTCGGCCTCCCAGAGTGCTAGGATTACAGGCGTGAGCCACCGCGCCCGGCAGGTTACTGGTTATTTAAGATCCAGCTCAAGTCTGCTTCCGGGAGCCTCCAGGACTGCCCCCCACCCCCCCTAGTCACCCCTCCTTTCTTTGCTCCGCCTCTGCCCATGAATACTCTCGCCTGGCCGCTGGTTTACAGATCTCTGTCTCCTGGTTTCCACTACTAACTTGAGGCAGAGTTTGGTCTTTTATTCATTTTTTTTGTCTCCAGGATTTAGGACAGTTTGCAGGTACATTAGAAATATTTAAGAAACTTAAATATTGAGTTAAAAATAGCAACATGGATTTCTTTTATTGAAATAGCAAAGGAGTTGACATGGGATCCCCCTCAGTACTTCTGGTGAAGAAAGTAATAGTTGTTTCTGTAGACATTGAGATGATGCCAGAAGTAAGCAGAATTGGGCTTGGTGGAATTTGACCTCATTTGTTTAAAGGTGCTAATGAGTAGTAGTGAAATGGCCAAAAGGCAAATGGCAGAAGAGAGAAAGAAGTATGGGGCATGGGTAGTCCTGATCAGTGAATTATTTGATAAGATATATAGTCTAGAATCTTCCTTTTGGAGATATGTGTTGAAGAGCTTTGAAATGCTTTGGCAGAATTGATAACTTCCAAATTACTTTTTAAGCATCCCTAAACATGTGACCTCTAAATGTAGACAAGACAGACCATTGGTCATCAGAGGACGGAAATCCCTTTTCATACATAAGAATTTCTACACTCATTAATTTATGATTTTTTAGGGGTATGACCGTTGGGGAGTGAAATAAATATTTAAATAACAAATAATTCTCCTGTAGTTGGGAGTCAGGATTTGCTAACCCGCCCTCCCCAGCAGAAAGAGAATCTGCTTTCTCCTGTGTGCTGGGTACCTTTTGCCCCTAACTTTTCACAGCCTGCCAGTGCCGGGCCACTGTCCCCGCAGAGCTCGCCCGGCTCTACACAGCAGCACTGCGCAGCTGCTTCTCTAGGGCAGGCCGCCCCGCCTGCTTTTCGGAGCCTGGAGCCTCTCCCCTGAGTGAGGGGTTTGTGGCTGGAAAGGCCAGACTGCCTAAGAAGCCACCGCATCCAGAGGGCCCAGCGACTCACTCTGAATAATCCTTTCCTATTCAGACTGGAAGATCTGTGCTGTTAAAATTGGAGAATCCTGGGGTATCAGATCCCCTCAGAGGCTTACGTCTTTGGTTTGTTCCTTCAAAGGCCAGCTAATTTTGCTGTCTAAAGATTTCCTCAAGCCTAACTAATGTCAGAAAGATAGATTGTTAAGAGAGTGAGCACTTGATAACTGTGCCATGTTTTCACCGTACTGTAAAGCCAAACGCATGTGCCGAGAGAATCCTTTTCTTTTGTGAAGCCCGACAGTTAGGAGGTCTCTGCCCTGGTCTCTTTAACCTTAGGATTTGGTTTTACTTCAACTTTGTAGACCCATTACCAGAATGAGCTGGCAGTGCTAGGTTTAAGTTGTTTCCAGGTTTTGCATGCTTGCCATTACATAGGTATTTTATTTCAGCGGAGGAGGAGGAGAAAATTAGCCTGTTTATTTCCTTTTACCTTCTCTTCTTTAATCTAGCAGTCTTCAAAGAAAAAATAGAGGAGCCTTAAATGTATTTATATTTAGAAACTTCGTGTAGCATGCATATCATTTATTGTCCAGATTTTGAATGAGCTTTATAAAGATTACAAGGCTAGGCCAGCATTGTTGCAGCTAATAGAAAACTGCTCAGCGAGGTCTGCAGGCCGGAAGGTCAGCAGCATTGCTGGTGACAGTGAGGTGCGGCCTTATCGGAAGGAGGACTCATGAGAGGCTGCCCAGGGACACTACGGCACTGTCCTTCTGTGTGTCCTGACAATGTTATCTGTCCTCTCAGTACGCAGTATCAAATGTCTGTCATGAGTACGGAAATTAATTTAATGTCACCTGAAGACATGCAATTAATCTTTTAGAGGTTTTCATAATACCTTTACAGAAAGAGTTGCCAGTTTGGCGGATTTGGATTTTGGGGTTTAGAAGAAGATAAGGAAAATTAATTTTTCATCAGGGTTAATACAAGCTAGCAGGGCCACAAAGGCTGAGAAAAATGGTTGGGGAATTTGTCAAGTGTTGTCACTCTAGAATAATGCTGCTTAACGTCTGATAGGTATAATCAAGAGTTGAGATTTCTATAGAGAGGGATTAATCAATTTGCTCGCTGGTGAATGCAAGTCAGTGATATCACTTCTTCATGGGGTTTAAGAATGAAAATAAGATTTGATCTGTCAAATCGCAGGAAGCCCTGACAGCATCAATAGGCATTTTTATCTATACATTTAGACCATTTGTTATAAATAAATTTGTCCTGCTTACGTTGGTGGCTACAGGCCTCATTTTTTGTAATGATCAAGCTGATAAAAAGTATTCTCTAAGTTTACTTAATTCTGATAGTGCCTCTTTTATATATCTGTGTGTTTCTTTTTAAAAAACTTGTCTAGAAAGACATTTTATAGTTTTCATTGAAAGATAACCATTTGTGGGAAAAAACAACATAATGTTTCTAGGTTGGTGTAAGGTAGACCAAACTTCTTTTCTCTCTCATCTGCTTTGAAGAAAGTACAAGATATTTAAAATTATATCTAAACATAGTGTTGTTTAAAGAGTTAAAAAGTGAACTGTACCACCCTGGAGAAATTCAATTTCAAAGTGAACTTTTTCTGAATAGATGGTAATCCTGCCATCCACATATAACCACTTATTTGCTTACATTAAGATAACAGTTTTCTAAAATTCCTGATTTAAATCAATATGATATTTGAATTTACATAACTAAGTGCTGATAATTTAGAGATCTCTTTCAATGCCATAACTATATGCATAGGATATGGAAGATTTATAAAGAAATGGGTAAATTTAATTGGGATTGGTTCTTATTCAAATTCTGTCTATGTGTAATTATGAGTATAAAAATATGGAATCAATTTGTCTCTCAGATGTAATTAATTGAAGAATTTGTCCCTGGATAATTGTACTAAAACATGCTAAAACCGAAAGTCAAAACATCATATTAATTAACAGGAAATTGTTCCGATATATGCAGTAAAAGGGAATTGAAAGCATTATTTCCAAATCACTCATGCCCCATAAATTCAGCCAAGGGACAAACTCCTCTCATGGTCTTGCACTTCGATTCACCTTTGTTCTACTAGGACCCGATGTTTCAGGTGTGCAGACCAAGGGATGGCATAGAACGGAAGTTGGGATCATTCTGTTTGGCCGGGGCTTGCTGGAAACCAGGGAAAGGCTGACCTTTACTGTGCGTGGCCCATGAGTGAGCGCGTGGGAGAACCAGGCTGCGTTCTCTGTGTGGGCGGATCGGCTGCCGGCAGTTTCCAGATAACCAGTAGCTGGTTGATGGGTGGTGTCCGCGGTATCCCGAACTCGAATTTCCCTCTCCTTAGCATGGCTGCGATGATACTTGATTTTTTGGCTAAAACTGGACTCATCAATTTTCAAATAATGACCTGGACCACTGAGGTGTATCAGATGCAGTTCAAAGTAATGCTTGCATACTACATGACAGAAATCGTAGATACCGACCATAGTATGGGCTGAAGTGTATGTTGAAATAAATGTCTATCCATTGGGAAAGGTGAAATAAAAATTTTCTCAAAAATAAAACCACTAAGAAGATAAAATTTGAGTTTGCTCTGCAGGATCCACAGGGGCAGGTTGTTCAATGGAACAATTGGTTGAGGAATATGACTCGAAGGGACAAGTTGAGTTGGTCCCAGCGATGTTCCTGGCCACAACCTAGTAATGTATTGGTTGGTCATTTTCTAGCGTTAACTGGAATAACCTCTGGAATTTAAAATTTTCCCCTGCAATTAGCTTTTCCTTTTGCTAAATTGCAAGAGAATAATTGTTTTTTTTAATTGGAGAAAAAAATTTCAAATTTTCTTACAAAGTGAACTAACTTGTTACTTATACATAAGCTTTGAACATTTAGCATGATCTTCAGAGAAATTAAAAAGCATAGCATTATAGTAGGCCTTCATTTAATTAAAGTGATTTAATTAAATGGTGATTAATCCCATTTGTTTCAACTCTTGCTGAAAATAGTTACAAATGTGTTAGTGTTAAGTTCCTCCCCAGGAGGCAGTGTGGAGTCGAATCTTAGGAACCATGGATGTGTTCCAGCAGTTACTATGCATGTCAACAAAGTTTGTTTCATGTACACAATGAGGATAATAATACTTACCTTGTAGGGAGGATTGGAGGACAAGCATGTATGTACAGACCCTGGTACATTTCTTGTCAGATGTTCAACAAATATAATCCGTAGCTAAGAAGTGAAATGTGTTGAATGATACCAAAACTCTTGATGATTCAGATTCCAGGAGTGCCTTGGAAATTTGTATTGTAAAATTTTACTGTATAGTTTATTGCTACAGCAGGTACACTTGTCTTGAATATAAGCCACTCCAGAACTTACCCAGGCAGGGCTCTCCCGCTTTTCAGCAGTTTGTGGGAACCGTTTTTCCTGAACGTTGGACAGTCGTCATCCCAGTCTCTGATGCATCCTCCTGTCCCTGTTGATCAGGGACTCATCATGTCGTGGCCCCTACTGCCCCGAGGGTGCTGTGGCGTGTGTGCCTCCGGGAGCAAGTGTCCTGATCCGAAGGAAGAACCCAGCCAGCCCCGGCAGCGTGCCCTGGGGGCTGCAAGGCCCCGGAGCGGTGGCCAGGGTCCTCCATGAGTGAACAGGCCGGCAAGCCGCTGGCCTGGAGCTTCCTGAGCAGGGCGCAATAACAGGACAGGCCCAAAGCAAGCATGGCTGCACTGGGCAGTGGAAGGTCGGATCTCTATCCGAGGCGGCTGTCTCCTCGTGGGCATTACCTCCTGTCTTTCCGGGCCGTTTCTCAGGACGTCCTAAGGGAGCATGCCATCAGGACTCCTTTGTTATGTTACGGCATCTCAGACTCCATCCACATAAGTAAATCTGAGTTTTTCTCGAAAGAGATGAGGAAAGACTTTGTAATATCTGTATTTCTGCACTTTAAGCCTACTTAAAAAAGTAAACTTTCCTTGAAAGGAAGATAAAAGTTTAGAACTTTGTTTCTCAGAGTTTTTACCTGACATTAATATTGTCAGACATAAATTATCACCAATTTCTTATTCAAAATAACAAGAGAATTTTTTTTATTTTGTGTGTTCAGTGACTCAGTGTTTATGTTCTCAGTTCCCAGTTTAAAAATTACCGAACTACTACAGTGTTTGTGTTTATCACTCAAATACATATACCCATTACATGCCTTAAAATGGGTAAATAATGACATCCTACTTTTGGTACAAGCTATTCTTTTTAAAGTTTACTCTGTAGGTCATCTTGTTTTTATAATAGCTTTGGATTGCTAGAGAAACAATGACCAGAGTATTCATCTTTTTGTCCATCATATTACTTGGGCATTGTTTTCTTTAGGTGCGGGGTACCGTCTCATCCATTTCTGCAGTGTGTCATGCTATTTTCTGATCCACATAATGGTATTGCTAGGCTGAAGGGTGGCCTTTTCATTATCATGGTGACTGTTAGTGAATAAGTATGTACTGAATGACAGTGGCTTAACCTCATATTCTGATACTGTAGTCTTTTTTTTTTTTTTGTAGCACATTCAGAACTATTCAGCTTTTAAAAGTACAGCCTACTATTCATTGACTTATTTCAATAAATGTTTCAGTGCTTTCTCTATGCACAAGACCTTTTGGCATGGTGCACAAAGCACTTACTAGGGTCTAAACCACTGGTTTCTCTAGAACACTTCCGAGATGCCTATGTCGTAGGTGTCATTAGAGACCTGGTCGGTTAAGCTACCAGGGAGCTGATTTGGGTTACTCATGTCCGTACTCCGGAAGTCCTTCTGAGAGAGGAAACCTTCACGGTCCACTCACTTGTCCACCTTAGCGAACAGGAAGGAAGTGGGAGAATCGCAGTCAGGAAGGTGTCGTGTAGCTGAACGGGGTGGAGGATTCCGTGGTCTGACGTGGTGTGAAGTGTTGAGGCTTGAAAAAGAGAAATGTTTCTAGTGACAGTGACTGAACACACACGTAGTGAAGCTGTGAGTCTGGCACTAAGATTGTACTTCCAGGAAACACCATTTCAACAGGATTTTAGATAATGTTAGGTCACTGGCTCTTAAAAAAGATGAGGATATGTGTTATATATTCTTAAGTTTAAAAATTTTTTAGTATAGAAAATCTCAAGCATATACAAAGCTAGAGAGAATTCATATAGCTTTTTAAGATAAAGACTTTGAAGAATCATTCACTTAGAATAGGCCATCCCTGCCTGGATGGGATCCCTGCTCATGCCTTGGGTACAGGACCACGTGGAGAAGTTTCAAGAAGCACAGACCACCAGCCTGAGCTTCTGTGTGGATCCTGGTCCTACAGGTGGTCTGCTGTCTCACAGAGCCACCATTTTCATTTGGAGGGGCAGGGATGTCCTCTGTGAGGCACGACTCCCAGTCAGATCAACACGTGTCAGGCAATGATTAGATACATTATAGAGTCACTAAGTATTGAGGGGTTCAGTCATCCACAGCCCTCCCAGGACGGCAGCAGATGACCACGTTGTCCTTTATTTTGCTCAAATGGCATGTCACGTTAATTAATCTGGGTTGTTAAACCAGCCTTGCATTTCTGGGATGAATCTTACTTAGTCATGATATGTAATCCCTTTATGTGTTGCAGGGTCTAGTTTGCTACTACTTAATGGTTTGTTTTCATGCATGTTTATGAGGAATGTTTTTTGTAGTTGTCTTTTGACATTCTTGGCTTTCGTATTAGGGTAACACCAGGCTCAAAGAACTGGAGGGAAAGTTGCTTCTTCCTCTTCAGTGTCCTGAAGGAGATTGTGTCCGCTTGATAGTCTTTCTTTCTTGAAAAATTCAGTGGTGAAGCGCTGTGGGCCTGTGTTTTTGTGATAGGTTTTTAATTATTAATTCAGTGTCTTTACTTCTTAGAGGTCTGTTCAGTTTGTCTCTGTTTTGTGTGTCAGTTTTGGTGCCTGTGTCTTTTACTGATGGCGATTTCATGTAAGCTGTCTGATGTGTTGCTGTAAAGTTGTTTGTGATGACTTTTCAGTTTCTGCAGGGTCCATTTTGATGGTCCCACTTTGTTTCCTGCTTTGGCCAATTTGTGTTCTCTCCTTTTTTCTTGGTCATTGTACTTAAAGGAGTATCAGTTTTGATGATCTCAAAAAATCCAACTTTTGGTTTCAGTAATTTTCTCTATTTTTTGTTTGCTGTGCCATTGCCTTTCACTGTGATCTTTACCGTCTTCTTCCTCGCATTATGGGTTCGATTTCCTTTTTATGAGGGAGGGGGACTAGCTGGAGGTAAAGAAGGTAGAGGCTCATCAAATGATTGATTTTTAGATCTTTTTCCTTTTTGATGTAACTGCTTTAGTTGCATCCCCTAAATTTTGATGGTTGTATTTTTGTTTTCATTGTGTTTGGTTTTGTTCAGTATTTTTATTTCTTAGCCTGGCTTCCTTAGCCCTGTTGCTGCGTAGTTTCGTGGGCAGCAGTGATTGGGAAGGGATTGTGCTTAGGCCCCGGCCCTGCCCGGCCACCCTTGGCCATTGGTTTGGAGCTTCCCGCCAGCTTCCCAGGCAGCCGTGTGGGCGCAGCTCCTCCAGGCCTTCTGTGGCTCTTTCCGTTCCAGATCTCCTTGTTAGGTTTCTCAAATTTCTGGCTGGTCTGCTGCTTGTTCCAACAGGAACGTGCCAGAGGCTCACAGATTCCTGAGGTCCCCAGCCTTCCCGCCGAGTGTGCCGGCCTCCTGCCGCCCTCCTGCCATCCTCCTGCCGTCCTCCTGCTCTGCTGTGGGGCTTCCTGCCCAGCCCCCGTGCGGCTGCGCAGCTGTGTCTGCCAGGAGGCGGCCCCTCCACCCCACCCCCTGTCAAGGAGGCCATGGACTGCACTGTTCTCACATCCCGGGAATAAGTGCTTCTCCATTTGTTGTTGTACATTTGTTGATTTCTGGGGTCTTGACATGGTTGTTTTGGGCAGTTGTACTTGTTTTAAGGAGAGATTTGCAGACCTTTTCATGCCAGAAGTCCTGACTGCCTGTGATATTTCATCTCCTCTTTTGTTGGGTCCCTGTTACTTTGAGCAGTCGTAGCAAAAGTCTTGTTACAGCCACCTTGCTCCAGTCCCCGTTCCTTCTCTTCATGGAGCCCTTTGTTCCGTTAAATGGCCTCTGAGAGATGTGTTTGAGGGGGAAGAGCAGGCCGTGGCTATGTGGGCTTCCTCTGAGCTGATCTGCCAGGTACCACTGGAGAAACTGGCAGAGCAGAGCCTCCTAGGTGAGGGTGGTTTACTAAGCAGTGACCGACGCTGCTTCCTATCTCTGTTGATGTTAAGAGAAGGCATCGTGCTAGTAAAAGCCTTAATCTTCCTTTTCAAGTTCCAGCATCCATTTCTATTAGGATTACGTAATTTAGCAGGGCAAGATCTGATGTCCTTGCCATCCACCCTTTCTTTCCTGACCTCCTGCTACTCTTTTGGAAAGGCACTACTTCTAATACCAAAAGTGGCCAGGCACTGTCCAGAGGTATGTCTTCTTGCTGCCTGGTGGTAGGAGCAACATGAGTAGCACAGCTTGAATGTGGACCTGCTTCCTAATTGATTAACAAGTGTTAAGGCCAAGAAATGAGGGAACTTTCGTAAAACACAGAAGGTGAGTTTCCTGGTACGCCTAAAGTTCTTAGTGGAGTAAATGCACTCCTTCTCCGAAACGCGCTTGCCCTACAGTCGCTCATGGCACTTGTAGCTCTCCGCAGAAGGAAAGGAGTTTCTAGCCAGTGGTTTTGGAATGCTCCTCTTACAGACTTCATGAACACGGTATTACAAAGTACAGAATATGTGAAGTTGTGGTACCCACGGGGGCAGGTGGGGAGGGGAGGGGACTGTGACACACCCCACGAGCTGCAGCCGTGACCCCCAGGGGCTGGCCTGATTCCACGCAGGTTGAGTTTGAATAGGAGTTAAGTTTAAAACTACTACTTATGCAGACTGTCAGATTTTAATAAGAAGGCTCTTGAAAATGAATAATGTATGTTGTAAATGAAAAACTCATGTTGAATATGAAGTATTTTAAAAGTTAAACAGTATTTCACTGAATTTAATAGCAGTTATTTTAATTGCAGACCTCTTAAATGAATACCGTAATTAAAAGAGATCTCACTGTTTTAAGTTTCAAAAATATTGTTAAAACTTAACTACTGCCCAATGAGAAATGTCCTTACTGGCTCTAGTGAGATGACAAGTTTGTGTCTGCACTGCTCAAACTGCCTTTGCTTCCTGGGTGCATGCTAACTGAGGGGCTCCCTGACACGGGAGGAGCATCTGGCGGAGCAGACACTGAACCCCACGCTGCCTTCTTGGTTTCAGCAGGGAGGAGAGAGCGATGGCTTTTTTCACCTTGAAGGCCAGCCCCAGCGGCTGCCTCAGCCTCCAGAAGTGGGACCACAGCCTGCCCGCAAGGTGACGCTGACCCGGGGTGGGCTCCAGCAGCCCCCACACCTGCCACCCGGACCCCACACACACTCGGCTGTCCCTCCAGGGATCAAAAGCATCCAAGGAATCCATCCAGCAAAGAAGGTACTGCTCGTGACCAGGCCCACGGCACGGGGCTGTGAGGCCGTGGTTCCAGTGCAGGGTGTGGCCTGGTAGTTAGAGTCATGACCGAAGACAGTTTGTCTGACGGGTGGTGCCGGGCTTGTGGTGGTGCTAGAATTGGTAAATGCACCATCATTTCTTTGTTCTGGCCTTGGAAACACAGTAGCGTTTTTCACCAAACCCTGGTCCCCGCCTGACTGCCTTAATGGCACAGCTCCATCGTGAATCCTCCACGAAGAAGGGGCTGGTTCCCTGCAGCTCTGAACTGTTGGCTCAGCAGCATCCGAGCCCTGGAGACAGCCATGCGGGTGCGTGTGTGCATGTGTGTGCATGTGTGTGCCCCAGCACAGGCGTGCTGTCCTTTGCCTACGTGCTGGCTCACTGGAGACTTAGCTGTGGAGTCAGGTGTGTGTTCACTGATTTCATAGTCACAGCCCCAGTTCAGAGAGAGGAAACTGAGGCCTTTGGAGGTGAAGTAGCCAGCCCGAGAAAGTGGCAGGGCTACAGTTCCTTTAATCCTTCTCTTGACCTGTGGATTAGAGGGTGTCTCTCTGAGCTCAGTCTGTCAGAAAGGCAGCACCTCTCCCCTCCTCTGGGTGTGAGTGCTCGCCTGTCGTGCTCCAGGAGCACTGCCTTGCCATGTGTTTAGCTAGAGCGCCCCTTCCCTCAGCTTCCAGCAAGAAGCATCTTCTCAGGCTCCCAAAGTTGTTACGTCTCTGCCGGAGGGATAAGAATGGCCCGGCAGTGAAGTCTCTTGATGCAGAAGCCACCACTGCTCGTGTGACAGAACTGCAGTGTGGGGAGAGGGAGGCAGCTCCCTTGCTCTGTGCTCCTTGCAGGAGGACTGGAAGCCCACTAGTTCATCCCCTGCTCATCTTGCCACTAAGCAGTTGTATTAATATTAAGACCATTCTGCTGGGCGCAGTGGCTCACACCTGTAATCCTAGCACTCTGGGAGAACAAGGCAGGAGGATCGCTTGAGGTTGGGAGTTCAAGACCAGCCTGAGCAAAAGCAAGACCCCATCTTTACCAAAAATAGAACAATTAGCCAGGTGTAGTGGTGTGCACCTGTAGTCCCAGCTATTCTGGAGGCTAAGGCAGGAGTATCACTTAAGCTCAGGAGTTTGAGGTTACAGTGAGCTATGATGACACCACTGCAGTCCAGCCCAGGTGACAGAGTCAGACACCATCTCTGAATTTAAAAAAAGACTATTCGGAATTTCCCTGAAGTATTTAAATTTCTTTGTATATATTATCTCATTAACACCTTATGATAGGGGAACAGTCGTAATTATTCCATTTTGTAGCAGGAGACATGTATAGACACTTAGTGTGATCATGAAGTGTTATCTCCAGTGATAAGTGATACAGTCTTTAAAGATCGTTCTCGTATGGATTTTCTTTATTGAGGTGTTAGCCCTGAGTATACGATGAGAAAGACCTTAGAAAACACCCCCCCGTACAGATGCATATATAAAGTACTTGAGTTTCTTTCTTTTAAACCTCTTTTACTCTCCTATAAATGAGGATGTTGGTATTTCCTATCTCATTTGAGTGATTGTGAGGCTTTTATGAGAGGAAACATATAAAAAAAAACCCTGGTGCCTGGCATATAAGTAAGGTTTGGTAAAGGATATTATTGTTAATATCATAACTTATTATAGCTAGCACAGAAGAATAATTATTGACTGTTGGTTGCCAGCCAGTGTAACTTGCAACTTTTGATGTGTGTTTCTCTTGAAATCTCTCTTTGTACTGTTCAAAAACTCACTTGATACGAGTGGTTTTGTGACCTTCTGCAGAGCATTAAGAGATGTCGAGGTGTTTCTTCTTTTCTTTCTGTGTTGGTGGACATTCACCTTGGGTTCAGTTCTGGTTTCCACCTCTCTTTCTCTCTGCCCTTTTCTGCGAGGGACTGGGAGGCCATTTTTGTCCCTTTCTACCCAACTCTGGAACAGAGTGAGAGTGGGGCATTTGGAAAACCTAGAGCTATTCACTGCTGTTTCGCCTTCTGTATTTCACTGTTACTCCAAGCTGGAGAAGTTGGGCAGAAGTGTTTTCTCTTTTTCTAATTAGGAGAAAATGCTAGAAATTGCAGCTGTCTCTTTAAAGAGTAGGGATTTTGGACCGTGGACACCTTTAAGAAATGATGTTGGAACCCCAGCTTAAACCAGCAAAATCATAATTGGGGGTAGGGGCATACTCGGTCATTGCTGCGTTTTTTTGTTTGTTTTTAAAGCTCTACTGACGACAGGGTGCAGTTAGGGCTGAAAGCCTTGTTGTAGAACGTGCCTTTGAGGGTTTGGGGACAGCAAACGTGAGTCTTCACGAGACGAGTTGGGTCCACAAGGCAGCTGTGGCACCCAGTAGGTCCCACTGAGCCCGGCCTGTAAGATGATGATAGAAATTTGGGCTCTGGATCTGAATCCTTAACTGTGTCACTCGCAGAGGGTTTGAGTCCCCATGGTGCTTCATCTGCACAAGGACGCCGTCACTCAGAGTGCCGCGGAGCACGGCTGCGTGGCAGGCACCCAGAGCGGTTCGGGCTTTGTCAGTTCCCTCCTGTTCCTCCACCTAGACTTGCTGGGCATTTTTGTCTCATTTACATATTAAACCATTCTCTGATAGGGGATAGAAAAAACTACAGAAAATTTTGTAGCTCACGGTATGTTTTAATGAATTCTGAGTTACTTGCTAGCTTTCGTATCTTAGTAGCTGTGGAAGGAACCCAGGTTCAGAACAGATACCTTTCCTTTGTCGTTGGCAGGCCATCATGCACGGGCGGGGCCGAGGGGTGGCCGGTCCCATGGGCCGGGGACGCCTGGTGCCCAACAAGCAGAACCTGCGGGTGGTGGAGTGCAAGCCGCAGCCCTGCGTGGTGTCTGTGGAGGGGCTGTCCTCGTCCACCACCGACGCCCAGCTGAAGAGCCTGCTGATGTCCGTGGGACCCATTCAGGTAGGTCTCCTGGGAGTGTGACGTCTGTGCCGAAGTGTGTCATAGCTGAGACACAATCATTTCTTGATATAAAATGCAGTATCCATTGTGTTGGTTACTTTATGTTAAACTACTACTTGGGAAGAAAGATAAACATCGATTGCGCGTACCTGACATCAGAACTTTTGCCTCAAAGTTTAGTTATTTTGAAATTTTTAGATTCTTAGTTATAAATTTCAAGAAATATTCCAACTGAACAAATTATCCTTTGAGATCCACAGATGGTCATAAAGTTCACATGTGCACATACACAAGTAAATTTTTTGTTCCATCAAGTCACTTGTTTTACTTGTAATAATTATTTAAGTTTTAAGTATTTAGCCTTCTTGTCTTTAATTTTCAGAAACAGCCTCACTTGTTAACAACTCTGGAACTTGGTTTAGATTTCTACAAATATGACAGTAACTTGGGCTGAATGTCCGTCTCTTAATTTTAAAACTGGCTAATTCTAATGCTTAAGAAGTCCCTGCAGAGCTGGCTACAGACGAAAGGCATGAAAATGACCTGAATATAATTCCCAGTCTGTCGGAAACCTGGTCTCTGCCGGTCCTGCACCCTGTCAGGGGCCCAGCAGTGGCGCCGGCCTGCTCTCCAGTGCCATTCCTGGCCTTTCCCACCGGTCTCGCCTGCAGTGCCCGCTGGGTCTGAGGGCAGAGCACTTTGGAAACGTGACTGATGGCAGTTTCAGGACACCCAGAGTAAACGTTAGTGTTCTGAGTAGTACAAAGTACTTTCTTTTAAGACTATCATAACAGCCTCTTGCTTCATGGGTAAAAATTTGGAAACAATGCCAGACTAGGTAGGTATAAGAAATTAATTTATAATATGTTTTAGGTCTCCATCCGCTATTGAGAGTTCCTAAGAAATGAGGAGTAGTGAAAAATAAAAGTCCTTCTCAAACTGCCTGCTACTTTGATTTAATTAATGCCACCTTTATTGGATTTCTAGAGAGATAGTTAGGTTTAGTTTTTATAGTTTTTATTTGTGTATAGTAATGAAAAGTTAACCCCAAATCTTAGCTTCTTTCTTTTTTGGAGATAGGGTCTTGCTCTACTATGTTGCCCAGGCTGGTCTCCAACTTCAGCCTCAATTGATCCTCCCTTCTTGGCCTCCCAAAATTTTAGGATTACAGGCATGAGCCACTGCACCCAGCTGGCTTCTATTTTTAATGGAGTAGGCTTTCCAGTGGTGCAGTTAGGAATACATTCTCAGTTATCAGAAGCATAAGGCTTATGTTCAAGGATGGGTTTCTAAATGGTTGATCATAAATATGGATTAATTTGCAGGAAGAGGATAGAACTCAAGAATTTTACGTGTATTAGAATGTGGTTTTAATGCATGTAAACATGTGAAACTCAAATGGTGATGGAGAATTCTGGGTCAAATAGCAGTTCAGCAGTGAGTCCAGCTTTTTAAAAGTCAGAGCCTAGTCTAATTACGTCTGGACCACAGAGCAATGCACTTGGCAGGAAGCTCACATTTTAGTGTAGTTCCTGATGGTCCTCTTGTCTGCCGGACACTCTGCACTTCCCCCTGGGTGGCGGTGACAGCGTTGTCATTTCCCTGTGCGACCTGCTGATTTGACGGGCTTGTTTCATCATGTGTAGTCTTGGTCACTTTCAGGATATTCTTGAGTATGTTACAGCTACCAAGACCCCTGTCCAAACAGCAAGTACCGTTTGCCTGGATCGGCGCGGAGTGCAGCTCCGTGGCTCACTGTGAAGATGGGCTTGGAGCCATCACGACTCCCCAGCCGCTGTCTCATCTGTCTTAGAAATCAAATTTTGGATTTTGTGCTGTGGGATGGCAGATCTGAAAATAATGGCCTTTTTTTTCTTCCATTTGCTTTTTTTCTATCGAAAAGAGAAATTATTGTGTTGTGAGTAAAGTTTAATTGGGGCCATTCACAATCCCAGCAAAAGCAATGTTGGAACTGATGGATGGCTTGTTTTAATTCGAAAGACATAAAGGAGAGCAAAGTTTTCTGGGTTGTGTAGAATGCCGTCAAAGGCAGGTCCGGCAAGCTGCCCAGCCGTGCCCCGGCAGGCCCTCCCACCCCAGGACGAAGCAGAGCCCTGTCCTTTCTGGCCGGCCTCAGGCCACTGGGAAGGTTTGAGTGGACATTCAGAGATTTTTAAATGCTACATTCACAAGTGCTAGGTGTCTTAATTACAGCCAAATCAAAAACTGATAGAACAAGCTTCAGCCAGCATTGGATAGCTGAAGAAATAATACTGATAAGTATAAATATTAAGGAGCCTTTCATAACAAGACTTCATTATGGTTTAAATATATACTTCAAAGAGTGAGTGCTAAGTGACCCAAGGCTTCAGCACCAGCTTCCTGGTTTGAGGAAGAAAAATGTCTTTCTGTGTGTTTTGGGATAAATGTTTTTTTGTCCCAGATGTTTTGGAATAAAATGTCATGTCTCTCTCTGCTTTGGGATGTGGCGCCACCTAGTGCTCACTGTTGTAACACACGTGGTGGCAGTGTCTAGACCAGGAGGGACCCTGTTGCTTTGGGCCTTTTAATGATAGAAAATTCTAGTAACTATAGGTTAACTATACTTTTTAAACCCATTGAATCCGAGAACTTTTTTCAGTGTAGCAGTGATAAGATAGCCAGTTTTCCTACCAGATTAGTATTTTACTCTCTTAAACAGTGTTCATAAGCCTCTCTAGAAAATTCATGTCAAAGGCATTTATCTATAGACTCATTTACAGAGTAAGGAAGAATGACAAGATTTTGTAGAAATGTCATAACTTGAGTAGAAATGTCATAACTTGGGTGGAAATGGTGTAAGTATGGTAGTGCGTTTCAGAATTTCAGATGAGAAAAGGTGCAGACAGAGTGAGAACCACATGATGTTCCCTAACATTAATGTGAAATGAATCAGAAAGAAGGTTCTACCCAAAAGAGAGGGGACTGTGGGGTTATGGGGAGGCCGTGCCTTGCTCTCAGGGAACGAGGGAGGCAGATTTCTGCCAGTCAAGCGGCTCTGCCAGCCCAGGTGCCTCAGTGTCCCCGCTTATGTTCCCTCAGTAGGAACCTCCTCTGGGCAGAAACTGGGCCTTCTGTTCCATCCTCAAAGACTAAAACCAGATTAACTGTTAGGGTCAGGAATTAAGTTCGTTACAGCTTCAGAGGCCCCTTTACTTAATTGTATTTATTTCCCTGATGCTGGGTTTTGCCTAAAATTGTGTTAAGAAGAAGAGAAATTGTATCCTATAATAAATGAAACTCCATGGTATAAAAATGAACAAAAGAAATCGTTTCCTCACAAGAGCATAAAGTTTGCAATCCCTCAGTGAGTAAAATGTAAGTATTTCTCTGTGTTGATTCTTAATAACATTAAAAGGCCAGCACTGGGCGTGAGCAGCAGTGATAATAATCGATGGCATTTAGATCCTGCCTGCACATGCTGGCCATGGCTCCATTCACTGCCTATGTTAGCTTATTTATTTCCTCTAGCAGTTCTCTGAGACTCAGAGGAGATAATCAGCCATGATCAGCTTGTTTTTGCCTCTGTGTTGGCCCTTCAGAATGTAGCCAGCTGTAGGAGCAAGAGTCTGGGCTTTGAGATGTGACTTCCGTTCAGATTCTGACTTTGCCACTTCTTGATGTGCAGCTTTTGGACAGAGTACTTCCCCCTTGAGAGCCACAGTTAAAGTTTACATAATTGCCACGCTCCCATCGTAGGGATTAAATGAGAGAACACGTGTGCCAGCCGTGAGCATGGCCCCAGCACAGTGTAGACACTTGGTGAATGTTAGCTTCCTCTTCCCTGTGAATCACATTCTGATGATCCAACCTGAGATCTCTGGGCCGAGCTCTCTGATAGGTCGCTTGTGCTCCAAAGACCCCTCCCCAGAGTGCTGTTCCCATGAAGTCCCCCAGAAGACCATGATTATGGGAGGATTCTTGGTGCGATAAGACACTGGCACTCAGGGGCAGGTCTGACCCTGGCCACCCACCAGACGTGCCCACATACGGCAGGTCAGACTCTCCACGGGTCTGGTGATTATGGATGATTTTATCACCTGGTCTAGCCTGTAAAGTGAGATTCGCATTTGATTTACTGAACACAGTATTTTCTCTAGAGTATATACCTGGAAAATACTGAATGAATGAATAAACAATAGTCAGTTTAAAGAAAAGTGGTGAGTCTGTAGTTATAATAGTGTTCCACAAAACCTGTCTATGTATGTGAAATAATAAGCATAAAAATAGTTTTGAACCATCTAGGAAACTTCAGAAAACAAAAGTCCATACTTATTTCTGCACCTTTAGTTAAGGATCAGCCTCTTCCTTGCTGTAGGCAGCGTGATTCTAAGCTGCAGAGGAGTGGGCTAGATCTCCTCTCAGCTCCTCTGACGTGCACAGAATTCTAGAGCTAGGAGGGGCCTCAGCAGAGATCTTGCAGCCCAGACCTGTTTTGTTTTCTCCCCTCCCCTCCCCTCCCCTCCCGCCCTGTCCCCGCCCTCTACTGTCTGACTCTTGCCTGGGCATTTCTAGTGACCTATAGATTAGGCCTATTTAAGTGGCTTTGTTTGTGTTTAAAAACAGCTCATATTATTTTTTGACTTTAAGGTAGTTCCTTAAGGTGCTAGGAATTGTTGGCCAGAGGGAGAAAAAATTTGATTTTTAAGACTGCAGAATCATTTTAGAATCCCTGTAACATTTTAGTTTATCTGTATACATACATGTACACACAACCCCAATCATGCACAAATATGTGCACACATGCACAGATTGTTCCTGGGAAGACCTTAAAAAAAGAAAAACAGGGTCTTACTCTGTTGCTCAGGCTAGAGTACAGTGGTGTCATCATAGTTCACTGTAACCTCAAACTCCTGGGCTCAAGAGACCCTCCTGCCTCTCAGCCTCCTGAGTAGCCGGGAATACAGGCACATGCCACCACACCAGGCTAATTTTTAAAATGTTTTGTAGAGATGAAGTCTTGCTGTGTTGCCCAGGCTGGTCTCAAACTCCTGGGCACAAGCGATCCTCCCACCTTGGCCTCCTAAAGTGCTGGGATTACTGGTGTGAAGAACTTTTAATGGGGAAAAGAGACTAGGATTCTGAACCACATAGAATTTTTTTCTGAAATTAATTTACAGGTTGTTGAAGCTTTTCACTGTTAATGTAGTGTAGTATGGCAGTTTATCAGTGGTTCTGGATGGGATTATTGGACGTAAGTGCAGGAAGCTGCCAACTGAAGGAGTATTCTTTCTACTTGTATTGCTGCTTATTTATCGTAGCACAGTAGTTATCCTCAGAAATTGTCTGAAGATGTCTTTACTTAGAAATCAATCAGGGTGAAATCTGGTATGTGAACCTTTGCCCTGTGCCTGCCAGTAAGTTACTCTGGAGTGGGAGGTGAAAGAGAGTAGTTCTTACGAGTGAGTATGTAGACTTGACATGGATCTTAACTTTTGGTTTGTCATGGGCAGAAACAAGTTTTTAACTGTTGTATGTTGCTGGGTTGTAGAAGTATGTATTTTCAGAATGGAAGCTGGTGATCCAAAGTCTTTCAGCTTTCACTACCTAGTTTCTTTCCCTCTGCTCCTAATAAAGAAATCACTGACATGCATCATTTTGGCAGGTCAGAAATGGTTGAATATTGACAATTTCTACAATCCCATCTTATACCTAGAAAATAGGGTTTGTCTTTAAAAGAAGGAGCAAAATGCACACAGAGCAGGCAGGATGTGTGCGTTCAGCCCGCGCCTGCGACGGCGCCCACTCCTCGTGCTGAGGGCTGAAAGCCGGTTGCGCCTCTGACTGCGGGGTCTCTGTGGGCGCATCTGCGCTGACCTCCCTGGTCAGATGGAGGTTTAAGCCACTTTAGATCACAAATAAATGGATCTTCTGGCATCAAACATTGTACCATTGGCAGCCTCAGGGTGAAATCACCCAAAGGGAATAAAATCACCGCATAAATCTAGAAATGGGTTTTCCCAAACTAAAGAGCATGGTGCTTTCAATGTGCAGATCCCTTCTGTGAATTGTAGAATGCTGATAATTGTGGTGTATAAAATTAGTTTTTCTTGTCCATTCCTAACTGAGCAATTTTTACATTACTAACAAGATAAGTTTAGATGAGATAAATTCCTCCAGTTGTTGCAGTCAGATTTGCCGTGGTGTGGGGGACAGTTAACGTGAAGTTGCGGTCACTTCCGGGTGTTGCTGAAACCCCTCGGAGTCCTTGAGGCCTGGGCACGAGAAAGACAGGAGCACGAGGGGCCGGGCTGTGCGGGCTCGGAGTCTCCGCCGTGGTGTGGCTGCTGGAGGCACCTGGTCACAGAAGAGAGCGGCATTTTCTCTCTGGGAGCTTCTGTGTAGTTTCAGCAACTGCAAATCATCTGCAGGGTGACATGCAGAATGGGCGCAAGCTGAAGCTGGGCCTGGTGGGTTGGGAGGGACAGTCTCCGTGCAGGAATACGGCAGAATTTCAGAGGCCAGAGAAGCCGCATTGCCGAGAATGTACCCAGGAGGCCAAGTTTGGGGGCTTTACTTTCCTGTTAATGATAAGTGAAGTGATCAAGACAATGCTTTTGCATCCATGTTTTTGTATCAGAAAGAAGGGAGAAAGTCTGGCATTTCACTAACCTTGTTTCAGAGGAAACAGTCCCAGTGTGCTGCTGTCACGGCACCCGAGGGCCTGCGTGCCGGGCAGCATGGTCCCCGGGCCAGGGGCTGCCGCTGGGCGTGGCCTCGCGGACGCCTTGGCAGCGCGTTGTCATGTGGAGACTGGGCACTCAGTGATGCGTGCACACTGTCACAGGAGCACTGAAAGGCAACTTCTTAGGAGTGAGTGTGTTTTTTAGAGCTCTGCTAGTCTTGTTTGCTGGTAGAAGTGCTGTGGTTACTAAAATAGAGAGCAGTTATTTCATATGCTGTATAACTCTTTTCAGCATTTTCTAAGTCGTTGATGTTTTTAGCTGTGTGCTTCCAGTGTAGATTTTTGAAAACTGCTCTACATGGTGTAAGTACTTTTAAAGGACTATGTGTTACTCTTAGTTACTTCCCTGGCTATCGTATTTCACTGAACAGAAACCCAGACACAGCAGATAGTTCCTGGCCACTGGAAACGCCTTGTCGAGGGCAGTTCCTCAGGACAGTGTCAGCAGCTGCCCACACCAGAGCTGCCCGGTGACACCTGCTCTGTGCCCCAGACACACGAGTGTTAGGCTGGCGGCCGTGAGATAACTGAGGAGGACCACACTCTGGAGGCTGGGGCTGACCGAGCGTCACAGAGAAGCACCTGGTAGATGGCCAGGCTGTCCTCCTCCCTGCCCCTCACCCCTAAATCCCGACTCTGAGGCCTGAGGAAGACAGCACTGTTCTCTTCCTCACAGCGAGTCTGAGTTGCCTTTTTCAGATGTGTCTCTGTCAGTCTTTACCGGGTCTGTAATTTCTTTCAGTCAATCTTCATGAACTCGTTTGCTTTTCGCCACAAAGAATGGCCTCTGGAATAGTAGTTTTATGTGAGAGGGTGATGGCTCCCTTGGCACTCCTAAAGATTTTGTTTAAGATACCACTTGGTCATCTCAAACTTTTTAAGGACCGAGTGTGACTGCGTCATGTGGATGGCAGCCACAGGCACAGCCACCCCACTTTGGCCCAGCTGGATGTCCGGAGACGGAAAGCTCGGTGGACGCCTGCTGTAGACCTGGGGGTCCCCTCACCAACAGTGCCAGCCTCTGATGTGACGGGGATTGGTCTTCAAAGAGATCAGTGAGGGGCCCTTTGAGAGTCGCTTCACAGGGAGACGTGAGAAGAAGAGGGGCCTCTGTGCAAGTCGCCTGCCAGCGGCTCCCACAGAAGGTGGGCAGCCACGGCGGCGAGGTGATGGAAGGCCTAACGCCAGGCGGGACATGTCACTGCTGTCGTGGGAATGATTTATGAAGCACTGCTTTGGGGAGATTTTCCAGATAGGGAAGAAAAGCTGCCAAGGAGATAGACAGAAAGGAAAGTGATGTTTAGCTATCTAAGTGTCAGCCTGACTCACGTTTTATATTAAAGCTAACAGTGTATGAATATACATATTTTCTGTTTTTACCATTTACAATGCGATATTAAAACGTTTCTCCGTTTTCTTCCTCTAGAGTTTACAGATGCTTCCCCAGCAGCGGAAAGCCATAGCTAAGTTCAAGGAACCAGCCCACGCGTTGGCGTTTCAGCAGAAATTCCACAGGTAGCCGGTGGCTCTGTCCTCGCGGTGGCGTGGAGCGGGAGGGGCTGTGTCCTGTGCTGTCCCTGTCGCTGCAGAAGTGCAGCAGGACACAGCAAACAGCGAACCTCCTGCCAGGCATAGCTGCTTCTGCCCGGTGGAGACTCGGCCCTCGTTTTGAGCAGTTCTCGCCCGTGAAGCTGCCTGCTGGCGGGGCGGGCCTTCGTTGGTCGGGCCCCTCCCCCCCATGCTGCTCTAGTTTTCTTCCCCCTCGGTAAATCGATTGGCGATGTGCAGAGTTGCCGTTGATTGTCTCCTTAAATTTTCACAGGCATATGATAGATTTATCCCACATAAACGTGGCCCTGATCGTGGAGTGACTTCTAGCAGGAGACCTGACCTTGTGCTGTACACACACTGTGGAATTTCTTCAAGAAAGCCGCCTGCCGGCGCAGATCCCCAGGAGCCTAGATCTCTCCGGGCTGTTGTCTAGAGCGCCAGCCAGCCACAGGGTTGATTCGGAAGATCTGAACTCACACAGCAAACTGGAGTTTGGTGTTAGGTTGATTGCTTCAGATTCTGTTGTCACCGCAAAGAACTCCAAGTTTTTTGTTTTCTTTTGTTTTCAAAGTGCTTACAATGCATGTAGACATTGTTCTTCGTGATCTGACTGTATGATCGATCACAGTGACTTAGATTCAGGAGAGAACATTAATGTCACAAATTCCAAGTATTTTTCACAGCAAAGAAAGAATATTTGATAATGGTTGCACTTATCTTCAGTGCAGGCTAGAAAAGAGTCTTCTCAACCAAGCTTAGCTTGAGTGGTCTCCTCAGAAAGCCCTCAAAAGGCTCTTGTAAAAACCTAGATTAAAATTTGGGTGATTATTGATCGACATTTGCATATCCTGGAAAGCCAGGGTATGAGTGGGGTGGTTGGGAGTGGTGCCAATTGAATGGAGATTCTGCTTCTTGTCAATATTTCTAAAGCGCCAACTGTATGCTCCTAGTCCCTGGGTGAACTGCCCACCTTTTCACACTCTTCTCCAGTGAAGCAAGAGGCCGGCAGGCCCCGGTGTGGCGCAGAGCAGGGCTGCCGTGCCCTTGAGGTGGAGGGACGGCCTGAAAGTAGAACAGACCTGTCCAGGTTTTTCTCTCTAAGTGCAGCCCAGGGTGGCGTGTTTGTCTCACTGGCTCTGTGACATGTGACATTCTTTGAGAACCTGGTTATCATTGCTTTGATTGCCCTTTTTTTCCCGAAGGCCACTTGAGCAGGGGCTGCACTGTCCTTTACTGGACCTGAGAAAGGCGCGGCTGTGGCGCCCTTCCATGGCGTGTGGCTTGAGGCGGCTGTCTTCCAGGGACAGTGCAGCCCAAGCCGAGATGCGTCTGTGTCATCGTTGAAGCCGCTTTTCATAATTCTGGGTAGGTTCCCTTAGGTGAGACTCACTCTGCGTAGGAAACCTTAGTAGAATTTGTTCTGGGCAAACACTGAAAAAAGTGCCTTATTGTCTTCTGCTCATGAAGCGTTTCACTACTTAGGATATTCTGAAGTTGGCCTGAACTATTTGAGCAAATAGTACTAGGGCATACTCAGGCTTTTTAGCTATGTTTTATACCTACAATTTCATGTCACATTTATTAATAGAATTAGGGGATCTAGAAGCCTCTTGTCACTCACTGCCTCTGGAGCAATGTGGCCCTTGGGTGGTCAGCCTCCGGAAGCAGGGGCTGAGGATTGGGCACAAGGCTTGTCTCCTCTTGTGTCCACAGTTGAAATTTTATATAGTTTTTGAAATTAAGTTACCAAAACAATATTAAGAACTGGAAAAGAATATTCCAGACCCTGTGAGACTTTCGGTAGCATTGACTCTAAAATGGCATCGTGTGCTCAGGAGAAACGCTGGAAGCTGCAGGTGGTGGTTGGCGGCTGCTCTTCGGAAGCAGCTGGTCCCGGCAGCCACGGGCACTCGCGGGCTGTGCTAGACACCCACGCTGTGCTGCCGGCCACCTCGGGGCCACAGAGCCCGATCCGCCTTTGGGAGACGGGCTCCTAAGCCAGCCCTGCCTCACGGTGCTGGCAGGAGGGCACCCAAGCGACAGGTCCCTGTGCCCGTCACAGGGTTCCTCGGCCTTCAGTGCCCCCTGTGTTCACAGTTAGATACAGATGTGTTTATGTATTTAAAAGGCGTAGTTTATTTATCTCAGTCCACAGAGAGTTGCGTTGAATTGATGAGTTTGGTAGCTCATGGGCTCTAATTTTAAAGAGAACTCCGAGACACTTAGTGCCCAAGGGGAGTGGGAAGGCTTACCAACTGACTTTATCATTGAAAACTTCCTGATGCAGTTCAATGAGTTTAACAAAGTTTTGCCACTTTCTGAAATAGTCTGAGTGTGCTGTGGTTTAGAAGCCAAAAATCTGCATGTGGTCTCTGAGAAGTAGGCGCAGAGGCACGCTCGAGCCACTGTTAGTGAAGCCGGCCCGGGTCGGCGCCACCGCTCACAGCAGGCTTCGTGGCTGCCGTGAGGTCTGCGTTTGGTGCTGAGTCACGGGGACCGGGAAGGGGTGTGTCTGTAATTGTACACACACACACAAGCTTTCTCTTGGTAGCATGCTCCGGAAAGGCCATCAGCAAAGTCTCCTGGCCTGTCCAGAAGCACCAGTTAGAGCAGCCACGCACAGCCCTGCCGCTCTCACTGCAAACGATCGTAGGAGATGGACTCTTAGCACCAGACCATCCCAGAAATACAGAGTCAGTTTCCTTTAAGGAAACTGCAGAAAAGGAAAGAAGCAGAATTAGAAAGTAATGTTATTTCCATTTTTGTTGCGCTTCTCACTTCTCATAGTGAAGTCAGACCGCGTAAGCCGAACCCTCGTGGAAGATCTGCTGCAACCATTATCTTTGTTCTTTATTTATCATGCATTTAAAATGAGATGCAGAAGCATTTAGCATACTATGTAAATATGGACCTTTTAAAATTAAAATGTTATCGGGAATGCTTTCAACTCAGCAACATCTTAGCTATTTGTTAGTTCTTTTGTGTTGTCGTATCAAAGTTTAATGGATACAGTTCCATAATTGTTGATGTGTTTGTGTGTATATTCGATTTTTATAAAGATGGTAGTAAGTCAATACATTTATCCTGATCTGTGTATTATTTGTTCACAAAATCAAGAAGCCTGACGGCAGTAAATACCAATATATCTCATAAGGTAAATCAGTAGATAATTATGTAGAGCCAATTACTTTTCTCTTTCTTTTTGCGTTACCTTGTTTTGATTTTGTGATGTAATATAAGTTCACTTAGCCACGTATCTGAACATAGCATTGCATTGCCCTCCGTCTGGCCCATTGTTAAATCCTCATGCTGACACTCTTCTAAAGGATGACTCTCATCTCTTCTTTACAAGAGAAAGTTTGAGGGGTTCCCCCTCTGGGTGCAGGCAGCATCCTATATAGGTGCCTGCACCCTGCCTTGCTGGAGGAGAGTTGATGGGTTGGGAGTGGGAAGTGGTTTCATCATAACTGTTTTCAATATGGGTAGTTCCTAACATGATTTGTAAAGGTCCCGGGCAAGCGGTGTTTAAGCTCGGTTCTGTGGCATTTCTGGATTGTGACAGAGCTTAGATCCTGCAGCCAGGTGTTTTTTTTTGTTTTTTTTTTTTTTTTTTGGTCTGTTTTTTTGGTTTTTTTTTCTGAAATAGCAATTTGCTTAGTTCTGCAAACAGAAGGCTTTGTTACTGAAGGAGGTGGGAGAGGAGCTTAGTGTGAAGGGGAGGGAGGGACGGACAGGCCTGGGAGAGGAGGGTCCTGTAGGCTGGGGAAGCGTCATCTCAGTGTTAACAGCAAACTCCTAACACACTGGCCGTCAGGGCAGGTCATCGGTCACGCTAAGAGCACGCAGGCCAGGCGCTCGGTGGCAGCGGGGAGCGCCCGCAGGATGAGCCCCACAGGAGTGGGACGGGGGCCCCCCTCCGGGCACCTGCTTGGCTCCTCTTACAGGCCCCGGGCGCGGCGCGGCGCGGTGGGGTAGACAGACTACCCGAGGACCCAGAGCCTTCCTCCCAGGATGGGTTTTAAGAACCATCCATTTTTTGTTTTCTTTTGGCTTTTGGTTTTTAATTTTGTTCTGTTTATTTTGCTTTTTATTTCTTTGTCACTTTATTGGGAAGGTAAGCTCAACAGGCTCATAGTCCATGGGCTGACTTGTTGAAGACAGGTTTTAGTCACATACTTGCACAGAACAAGGGCGTCTGTGTGTTTCCCGGCCGAAGTGTTGCCCCTGGACCTTGTGGAGTCCTGGACTGGAAGCTCCACTTCTTGTGGCGTTTCCTCCTCTGCTCTCTCCCGGGGGGGTGGGGGGGCTGCCCAGGAGTCAAGAACCAGATCCCAGCGCAGGGTCAGCAGGGCCAGGGTCCCTGGGGGTGACTCGGGGCTCCCGCTTTTCTGTTGTTCTTCCCGCCTCCTCCTCGGGGGACTCAGCTCTGGCTTCCACACTCCCCGGTAGGCCCTCTGCCTTCCCCGCATTAAGCTATAGCCCCCTCCTTATTTTTGTTTTGTTTTGTTTTTTGTGTTTTGTTTGTTTGTTTGTTTAGAGTGGAAGGGAAAAGGGTGGGAGAGAGAGAAAACTTGCAAGGGATTGTCGGGCTTTTAAAGCGCTGTGAGTGATGTGTTCTAAGACGGTTAACTGTTGGGGTGTCGCAGGACAGGAAGGGACTGACAGGTCCCCCCAGTGAAGGAAGCCACGATAAGTTTAGATGAATTAGGGGGTAAAGTTTAGATCCTTTACTGTATTTAACAAACATTCCTACTGAGCTTTTCAACTATCTTTAAAATTTGTGAATAAAGTGTTAATTGGGGGCTTTTTAAATATGAACTCTCCAAAGGCATTTAGCCTTGACTTAATATTAAATCCTAAGGATTTTATGTAAGGTTTTTTTGCAACCTATTCAATTTTTATCATTCAGAATACCTAACTTCTTAGGTACATAAGCCCATGGTTTTGTGTCCCGGAACCAGAGCAGAACCCACTGATTCATATTGGATCCCAGGTGTACTTGTGGCGGCGTGTGGCTGGAAGGGCTGTTTGCCCCACACGCTGTCACCTGACTCTTTTAGAGGATGTTTTAGATACCTCAGCTCTCTCTTCTCTGTGTCATGTTTCGGTAGGGGATCTTTAAGTTTTGACGGGTGGATGGAGCAGGTATTTTTAGTTGAGACATTTCTCGAGTACTTTTTCCTTTTACTTCTAACCAACTAAAATACACAGAGGTCTTCATGCTTGGTGTTTTGCTTGTTTTTAGTTTACTAATTTTAAAAGGTATGTAGAAAAATGCAGGGCCTTTAAAAAGAAATGTCATGCGGTTTTTTATTTTATTATGTTCCACGGAGTGGACAAGCAGACAGGTACTGTTTTTAATGTATTCTGTATTTAATAATTTAACAGACTCTAGAAAATAGACTCATGACATTCTCTTAGCATGATTTCCTTTTAAACTACTCTTCATTTTAAGGGCGCATGTAGTGGAAGCTGATTTTTAAAGGACTTTAGACTTTATGCATTCTACAGTATTTTCTTAGAATATGTACAATTTTAAAATAACATGCACGCACAACACATGTTTTGCGATCAACCCAGGAGCAAGTAATCACTCATTTTTATAATCCAGCTTTGCTTTTCACAGGTGTGGGATCCAGAAAGGTTTCCTCTGTGAGGATTTTAACTTCTTAGGCTTTAATTCTGCTATTTAATTTTCAGGTATAACAACAGCAAAGCACAAAATCTATTTTTTCGTTTTTGAGCTGTTTCTGTCTGTGGGACGTCTCTGCTCTCTTCTCGAGACTGTTCCTTCCGAAACGGGGCCACGTGGCCACGCCACGCTCTGGGCCCCCCTCTCCTTGCTCTTCTGTTCTTCTTTTCTGGCTCAAACCCACCCGCCCTCCAGAAGCTGACCGCTCCTTCCCCGCTGAGATCTTCCGCTGCCTCTCGCTTTCCCGGCTCCCTGGTTTTTTCCGCGCTGGCCTCCTGCTCTGCCGCTGCGTCCAGCTGCCGAGGGGCTGCCCCCGCCCTCGCCTGGTGCTCGTGGCAGGCAGGTGTTGTCAGTGCTTTCTGGCTGTGTTCACGGCTCGATCACCTCTCAACCTTTGCTTTGACAGGTCTTGACTCACAATTCATTCCTCCAGGTCTGATGGGGAGAATAACGCTTTGATTCTGTTGCTTTGCAGTTTGGCTCTGTAGGAGTTGGCGATCCAAAGGTGCCAGCGTGCCGTGGCGTGCGGTCGGCCGTGCCATTAACCACCCCTTCTGTTTCTCACCCTCTACTTTGCAGGACCTCTTGTGCATGGGTTCAGTGTTAGTAGTAGCGCGCCGCTCATTCCGCTCGGAAGTGATGGCCGTCTGACCTTGTTACCGCTCCCGCCGCCCGTGGCCGCCCTAACCGTGATGCGCACGTGCTCCGTGCCGCGTCGGGGCGCAGCTCTGGTGTGGGGTGTAGCGCTGTGTTGACTGGGGGTGCGTTGAAAGTGCAGAAATGGAGATGACTGGATTGCGTTCCCCTGGGTTTGATCCACTTCCAGTTTTCTGCCAGACAAACGCCCGACGTTTACGTGTGTGGACATGACGTTGCCTTGTTTTACCCCATTGTTCACTTTGCGTCCATGGCTGCGGTAGCTTTTTCAGGAATATATGTGAAGAATAGTAGTGACGTAGTTGAAAAGCAAATGTATTGTTGTGTGTATCATTTGTGTGCCTTCGTACCAAAAAATGTGTTTGAACTTTACTGTATGTAAAGGTGTGTTAATTTCAAAGGTGTGTTAATAAAACCTCGCAGTTTCCACTCTGATTCTGTAGCTCTCGTTTTCTTGCCACTCAGACTTGTCTACACACATCTTCCTCGGGCGCACAAGACAGCGCTCCAACCCTCCCTACGAGGCCTGGGGGGTGGTTTCTCCAAGGAAGGGGCTGTCCCCCAGACCCTCGGGTTTTCCCCTCTACTGCGGCCCGTGGCTTTGACACGGGTGTCTCATGGGGCCCATGAGAAGGTTGGGTGACCTCTTGTCTCATCCACGTTCCCCGCCTTGCATGACTCGGGACCGACCAGTGTCAGAGTACGCTCGGTTTTGTTTTGGGTGGGAGTTACAGTCTCCTTTTAAGTTTTTTTGAACATGACAAATAATGTTTACAGTTGCTCAGAAGAGATTTGCACGCCGACATTATAATGAAAGACCGAAGTGGAGAACATCAGCGGGCTGCGATGCCGTGCTTCCCCCATCACCCTGCAAGCCCTGCGTGTTCTGTGCGGGTCGTTGGGGTAGCTGTGATCAGTCCGCACACTGCTGTGTGTCCGTTTCTCATTTAATGTCCCATAAGCGTTTTCCACGGTGCTGCAACTTGCTCGGAATCCGTGGTCTCTTTCTGAAAAAGTATTTTTAAGTAGAGCAGCTCTGCTTCCAGGAAGCATTGTTAAAGGAGACCTCCATGGGGATGTGAACCCAGATGTTCCCAGGCCCCTGCCGCATGGCGGGCGGGCTTCCCTCCCAGCCGGGTTCTGGTGTCGGCTTCACGCCTCACCTGCAGCCCCTCGCTTCCTACCTGCAGAAAACACCACCTTCTGCTCGGTGGCTGCCACCCCCTTTTGTCCCCTGAGTTTGATGGGAGGTGTGAGGCTCGCTCGACTCAGCCTCGGTCACCCTGGTGGGGAGCCTGTGGACCAGTGGCTTGATGCGGGTTAAGCAGACGGGGACATGGCGGCTCCCTTCCTGGGCATCCTCACGGCCCAGTCAGCCAGCGTGCGGGTCTGACAGCCCGTGGAGGGATGCTGGGGCAGGGCACGGCCGTCACCCGCGTTCCCAGCCCGTGCCGGTCCCTTAGGTTTCGTGAGGTCCCGGCCGCAGGCTCCCCAGAGCCAGAAGTGAGCCGCCCAGGACCGAGGCTTGTGGGTCCTGATGCATTTCACCCCGCATGACACACGTTCTGACTCTAGTGACGCTGACACAAATGGGTGCCCGCCACAAGCAGGGTGGCCTGCCCGGGGAGTCATGTCAGCTGCCAGGGAACCTCTTCGCTCCAAAAGCCACCTACTGCCTCACAAAAAGCTGTAGTTACTTTAAAAGGCATCCTATATTTTATCACTCTGTTCTCCCCATTTGCAAATACCAGAAAACAAAGGCCTCAGTGGGGACATCGGCAAGGAAGGAGGAAGGCAAGAGAAGGGGCTGACCTGGGGGGAAATGGAACTTGAGAAGGAAATGGTGGAAAACAGCAGCTGATGTGTGTGATTAACGTCTCAAATCTGACTTAATGGCAGTTTTAAACCTAGATCATAATTGGAAAGTGCCATGTGATTAGAGCTAAAAACAGTTTTCTCCCATGTTAATGCATCGTCCAAGAGCACATCACTCTTCGTTTAAAACCTGGACTTTGCTGTGAGTCATGAGGTCCTTACAGCAGGTGGGCAAGGACACTGTGAGTTTCAGGGAGAAGTGAGGGTTCCCTTGAATCTGGGGGATGTTCTGGTGGGCGCTCCCGCAAAGAAGCCGGGGAACTCGCAAGGGCGCCCCGCTGCAGGGCTGGGCTGCGCTTGTAGCCGGCCCAGGCGGCGCGGCCGCTTACACGGGTTTGCGGCGGTGTGAGCTGAGCCTGTGAGACCCCACCCTGCCCACCGACAGGTCTTTTGTCCTCAAACACACATTTGCATGTTTTGAAAAGCATGCTTGTAGTCGAGGGAAGGAAAGGCTAGTCTGAAGGAAAGGCGAGCCGTGGCTGCACGCTTGGCGGTCACGCGTTCTTGCTGAGCTTTGGTGCTGCCTGCGGACTGCGGCGAGATGGCGGAGAGGTCGCTGGGCCCCCGTCCTGCCGGCCTGAAGACGT
Source organism: Mirza zaza (assembly GCA_008750895.1). Classification (NCBI taxonomy): domain Eukaryota; kingdom Metazoa; phylum Chordata; class Mammalia; order Primates; family Cheirogaleidae; genus Mirza; species Mirza zaza. Next base: position 750 of record VSMD01009745.1, on the reverse strand, counting down.
CCGTCCCGTTGGCCGCTCGGGGCCAGGCTGGGGTTGGAGCTAGGCGAGCTGACCCCAGGCCCTGCCGTCCTCTCTGGGCCCTGCGGGGACGGGGAGGGTGGGCGTCGCTTGGGGGAGTTTGCGCCTTGCCCCCGACCGCAGGAGCTGAGGTTTCAGCGAGCGTCAGCCTGTGACCTGGGAAAGTGGAACCCGGATGTGTCTTGAGTGGCTGTCACACCCCTGTCCCCGGTCCCACAGGTATGTGTGCTCATGTCGTAAAAGGAAGTGGGAGCTCGGCCCCTCCTCAGCCCACCCGTAGCTTTGTCTCCTCCCTCCGCAGCGCCGGGGCGCCGTGGGGCGCAGTCGTCCCGGGAGGGTCGGCCCTGTCCCCAGGCCCTTAGGTGAGGCAGCCACCGATGGCTGCGTTTGTCCGACCGGACCACGGGCTGCGCTGCGCTGTGAGCACCCAGCCCGGGCGACGTTCTGTCCCCAACAAGCCTCTGGGGTGGGAAGCCGTGGGCGTCCCCCGCCGTGTGTGCAGAGGCTGCATGGCCTCGGGCCTGCACCGCCCTGGCGTGGGTGGCCGTCGGCGCGGGCCTCATGCAGGGTGCGGAGCCCAGAGGGCCACCCCGGGGAAGCCTTGCCGCGTTGGGAAGCCGGGCTGCAACCCCGCACAGGCACTGGCCTCCCCAGCCTCCCGTTCCGGTCTGGGGAACCCGGACTCGGTGCAACAGCCTTCGGCGGGGAGCGGCTGGGGACGGCTCGCGGGGG
>VSMD01009744.1:0-29014 GCA_008750895.1 Mirza zaza | reverse complement strand
TGTAATCCTAGCTCTTTGGGAGGCCGAGGTGGGCGGATCATTTGAGCTCAGGAGTTCGAGACCAGCCTGAGCAAGAGCGAGACCCCATCTCTACTATAAACAGAAAGAAATTAATTGGCCAACTAAAATATATATAGAAAAAATTAGCCGGGCATGGTGGCACATGCCTGTAGTCCCAGCTACTTGGGAGGCTGAGGCAGCAGGATTGCTTGAGCCCAGGAGTTTGAGGTTGCTGTGAGCTAGGCTGACGCCACGGCACTCACTCTAGCCTGGGCAATAAAGTGAAACTCTGTCTCAAAAAAAAAAAAAACAAAAGTAGTACGGTCGTGCCTGATGGCTCACACCTGTAATCTCAGCACCTTGGGAGGCCGAGGCAGGAGGATCACTGGAGCCCAGGAGTTTGAGACCAGCCTGGGCAACATAGTTAGACCCTGTCTCTACAAAGCAAGGCAAAACAAAAAAAAAAGAAAGAAAGAAAGAAAAAAAAAGTGATGCAACCATCATTACAACTTAATTTTAGAATATTATCAACATCCCCCCTCCAAAAAACTCTGTGCCCCCAACCCCATTTCCACACCTTCCCATCTGATCCCCAGCCCCAGGCAACCACTAATCTATTTTCTGCCTTTATAGATTTTCCTATTCTAGATGTTTTATATGAATGGAATCATATAATACATGCTCTTTTGTGACTAGATTTTTCCACTTAGCGTAATGTTTTTAAGATCCATCCATGTTGCAGCATGTATTTGTGAATAACATTTTATTGTATGGATAGGCCACACTTTGTTCATCCATCAGTTGATGGACATTTAGGTTGTTTCTCTACTTTTTAGCTATTATGAATAATGCTGCTATGAACATTTGTAGCCAGCTCCATAAACAAATTTCAATGACACTTATAATGTTTTTATAATCCTCTCCTTTAACTAACTACTTGATCTTTTGAGTTATTTTCTAGAAATGATGGGTTTTCTACAAGACAAAAGAGTGGAGATTCTGAAGCCCCAGGGTAGAACTTCCTGAAGCCAGCACTCACCATCCCCCTCAACTGTCCCCAAGGCATGTGGCCCTTAAGAGCCTGTGGTCTCTATTAGATCCAGAGACAATTTCGAGGCAGTTTCTTCTTTCTGCTGACCAGAAGTCTGGCACATTAAAAATTCCTTTCCTCCTTGGCAATCCTGTTGTCTCAATAATTGGATCTTTGTGCTACAAGTAACTAGACCTACACTGAGAATTCTTTCAGTTCTGACAGCACATTCATGTACAATTTTTTTGTGTGGAAATATGTTTTTATGTCTCTTGGGTATTCCAGGGGCCAAGGGAAAACTTCCCTTTCACTCTCTGAAGGTTCACTAAAAAATCAACTGTCAAAAGGGAGATTAAGGCCAGGCGCAGTGGCTCAAGCCTGTAATCCTAGCACACTGGGAGGCTGAGGAGGCTGACTCCTCCAGGTCAGGAGTCCAAAACCAGCCTGAGCAAGAGCGAGACCCTATCTCTACTATAAATAGAAAGAAATTAATTGGCCAACTAATATATAGAGAAAAAATTTAGCCAGGGATGGTGGTGCATGCCTATAGTCCCACCTACTCGGGAGGCTGAGGCAGTAGGATTGCTTGAGCCCAGGAGATTGAGGTTGCTGTGAGCTAGGCTGATGCCATGGCACTCACTCTAGCCTGGGCAACAAAGCAAGACTCTGCCTCAAAAAAAAAAAAAAGGCAGATTAATAGGAGAAAAGGCATACAAAATTTTATTTTAACATGTATAGCATGGGGGAATCACAAGAGAATGATTACCCAACAACCTAGTGCTGTACAGAAGCTTATATACTCTTTTTCTTAGGGGAAGAGGGAAGATGAAAAATGTAGCCAATTCTTTTTCGGGGCAATACATCATTAGAGAGAATGAATGGAGGTGGACATTCTGTGAAGGTAAGAAGTGGAACTGCATAGGAACAAATGTCTCATTATGCAGATAAAGTCTCCCAGGTAAACTGTTGGAGCTGTCCTCAGAAAAATAGATAAAAAGTCTGTCTGGGCATGGTGATAACTTTAGTGTTTGACCTTTCCTATGAGATTCCTAGAAGGGAGTTTAGGACAACTGCATTTCTTTTGGAAAAAAGCTTTTTTGGTCAGATCAGGAAATTCCAAAGGGCATCCCTTCCTGTGCTTGGGGAGGAGGGCAGGGAAAGATGAACTTAGAGGGACTTTGATTCTGAGACAGCTTCTAAGGCATCTTAGCATGTTAAAGTGCCAGTCTTTGGGGTATCACTTTCTGAGGCCCAATAGTATATTTCTAGGAATGGAATTGCTGGATTACATAACTCTGTATTTAATATTTTGAGGACCTGCCTTAATGTTTTCAAAAGTAGCTGCACCATTTTACAATCCCACCAGCAACATACAATGGTTGCAATTTCTCCACATCCAAGCCAACACCCGTTACTGTTTGTCTTTTTATTTTAGCCATCCTAGTGGGTATAAAGTGGTATCTGATTATGGTTTTGATTGGTATTTTCCTGATGACTAATGGCATTGAGCATCTTTTCATATATTTATTGGCCATTTGTATCTTCTTTGGAGAAGTGTATTCAAATCCTTGCCCATTTTTAAACTGGGTTATTGGCTTATTGTTGAGTTGTAAGGGTTCTTCATATTTTGAGGGTCTAAATATAGAAATACAAATTGTCAGATATGTAATTTACAAATACTTTCTCCCAGTCTGTGGCTTGTCTTTTTACTTCTTTTGATGCACAACAGTTTTGATAAAGTACAACTTATCTCCTTTTTTGTCACTTGTGCTTTTGATATTGTGTACTTAAGAAACCATCGCTTAACACAAAGTCACAAAGATTTAATCCTACGTTTTTATCTAGGAGTTTTATAGTTTTAACTCTTAGGTTTGTCAAATAAAATGTATAGGAGGCTATTGGTTTGGACCAAGCTCCTGCACCAGGTCCAACAGATCAAACCGAAATGGTTTCACTCATGCTGAAGTTCCACATCCCCAAGCCAAAACTAAGTTGTTTATCTGATCTTCCAAGACATATATATATATATATATATATATATATATAGAGAGAGAGAGAGAGAGAGAGAGAGAGAGAGAGAATAGCTAGATCCCCAAACGGGCCAGTTTTAGCTGGCATGATGAGAAAGTCCCCTCTGTTCAACCTTTACAAGGAAAGCAACTTGAAATGATCAATCCACATTTTGTTCTCTAATTTTGCTTTCCTCAGCCTTTTTCTATCTATACAGCCAAGCTCCTTTGCTCAGCACATCAGAACACTCATTCTATAGAATGAGTTGTCGCCCAATTCTAGAATCACAAATAAAAGCCAATTAAGATCTTTAAATTTGTTATGACATGTTTAAGTCTGTGATGCATAGGGGTCTGTGGCCATGGCTAAATGACCGTGGTGCTCCTGGGAGTGAGACAGATAGGCAGCCAAAGGTGGTACAGCTTCACTTACATAACAAATTAGATTGAGCTAAAAGTCATTTACCTTCCCATAAGTTCCCTTTTCCCTCTCCTTCTTCACCTATTAAATAGCGTATAAGCCCCAAAGTCTAACTGCTCTTTTTTAGTTTATAAACTGAAATGCTCCAAAATCTAACTGCTCCTTTGAATTCACATTCTTTGTGACCTCCCACATGTATGTATGTGATTAAAATCTGCTTTTCTTTGACAAATGTGTCAGTTTGAGTTTAATTCACAGGCTCCCCAATCCATGAACATAAGAGGGCAGAGGAAAAGGTGTTTCTTCCTCGACACTATTAAGACACATTCATGCCAGAGCTACTCAGTAAATATCTGTTGAATGAAGGAATAAATAATGGGGGAGGGTCCAGAGTCCTTGGTCAGTTTTCTCCTGTCATTCTGACCTTTCAATTTAGCTCTTTGATGTCTTTTCCCAGGGACTTGCTGGGTGTAAGTTTGGCTATAAATTAATAACAAAAATATCTAACATTATCTCCTGTGCCAGTTATTTTATATAAATCCTCTCAATTTGTCTGCACAGAAATTTTCCTATGAAAATTATAATTCCCATTTTATAGATGAGGAAACCGGGGCTCTGAGAGGTTAATTTTCCTCAGATCATACAAGTCAGCAAGTGATAGACCTGGGATGTCACCCGGGACTCCCACAGTTGGGCTCTCAGCATTGACTCCTTGTTGGGGCAGACTTCTGTCTGTATCTTTGCTGCCTAGAAAGGCAGAGAATATGCCCATTTTAAGTATGGGAAAACTAAGGTCATGCATGTTTCAAGTCACAGAATTTACCCCCTTCCACTCCGGTGTGTCTGAGGATCATGTTGAATCAATCTGAGGCAGGATTGGGGGAGAGAAGTAAAAACACTGAGGAGGATATGATGCTATGTGTTGTTAATGGGATGTTTTCACGTAAAAAGGCTGCAGCAATTCTCGTGTGCTTGGCTATGAGCAAGTAGGCCTTGTGTGGTTGGTATTCTGCTTTATGGTGGCAATTTCATTTGGGAGGGACCTTTGCCACTAGATGGTTCCTAGGTTTGATGAACTAACTATTCATCCCTGCTAAAGGAGATCATTATGTTCTGCCCCTACATACTTCCCAGAAGAGAATGGAGAATGATGCTTCCAAGGGACATGGGAGGCAGGTGGAATGGGGCCCTGGGGAGTCTTTAAATACCAGTAGCTGGCAAATATAGGCCAGACACTGCGGTAAGTACTTTGCTTCTGTGCTTTTTTCACTCATAAGTATTTATTGAGTGCTTTCTGTGAACTAGTTACCAAGGAAACAGCAGGGACAAAATAAAGTCCCTTCTCTCTTAGACTTACATTCTAGTACAGATAGACAATAAATACATAAATATAACTAAAATGATTACATTAAATTCTCAAAATCACCTTTTAGATATTTTTGGTTTTCACTGATCTTTATTTTTTCTGCCTATATAAATTATATAAGCTAATTTTGTAAGATTCGCTTAATATGGAAAAGCCTAAAAATAAAGTAAAAACTCCATCACTGTGAAAACCATCACAAATGATTTGGTAACCATCCTTTCATTCTTGTACATATATATATGAAATTATAGGTAAAAAGGATTACCTTATATATCCTGTTTTTCATTCTGAATATGAAGCGGTTTTATAATACTCATTTTATAGACTAGGAATTGGAGGCTTAAAACTTTAAATATTAATAATATGCCTAAAATCCACATATTGATAAGGTAGATACTAATCCTGATGTAAAATGTTTAAGGAGTTTTTTATTTTAATTAGTTTTAAAAATTAATTAATTAATTTTCTTGAGACAGAGTCTCACTCTGTTCTCCCTGCTAGAGAGCAGTGGCCTCCTCATCATAGCTCACTGCAACCTCAAACTCCTGGGCTCAAGTGATCCTCCTGCCTCAGCCTCATGAGTAGCTGGGACTACAGGGACGCCACCCCACTCCCACCCCCACCTCGCTAAATTTAACAATTTTTTTTTAAGAAAGGAGGCTATTAAAAATAGCTCAATGTAGAAATAATTAAGCCCAGAACTGCCCCCGGGGGTGGGATGGGCGCTGAGGACGGATTTTAGGTATTTTGTTCTTGTCCCAGCAGTTAATTTTAGAGCAGCCCAGAGATTCAATTTCTAAACGAATAATTTTTTTTTTTTTCCTCAAGACTGATACGGACCACAAACACTTAGGGTTGCTACTAGTACCTAAACTCTTTCAGGCTGTTAAGAGAAGTAGGTTAAAGCTTTTAACCTCATCTAAATCTCTTTTCGTGCAACTGTACAGATCTGTCTAGATTTATAGCACATGGTAGAGCAGTAACAGCTCCCGGGGTATTAATTATCACATTATTAAAACAAATTTTCCAGCGTCGACAAGTCCCTTCAGGGCTGTCCGGCGAGTTGGCGGTTCGGAACCAGCGGGGGGCGTTCTCTGACTGTGAAAGTTTCCAGGGAGAGCAAGAGAGAATAATGGAACAGCAGGGATTCCACACACAGAATTCCTGCCGTCACCAGCATTCCGCGGGCTGCAGGACAGGCTTTTTTAAAAAGGAGGCCGCTTTTTCACACTGCGCGGGACCACGTGGCCGCCGGCCAGCTCAGCTACTGGCCCTCGGAGTCTCACACTTGGCTTTGGCGCCGAACCTACCCCCTTGTGGACGCGACCATTCGCTGCGCGCTCGGAGGTAGTATGGGCCAACCTTACGGTAAAGGCTTCTCCGAGTGAAGCTTCCGACTAAATCTCAGGAAAGAGTTGGCTACAGAGTTCAAGAATGAAATGAAATACACCTAATAACTCCGTAAAAGATCCGTTTTGCCGAGAAGAGAGAGAAGGCCTGAACCTGATTCCCCCTACGCCCTGAGGGAGCTGCGAAGATGGTTCCGTCCTAGGCGCGGACTCCGCCTCCACGGGCGCCGCCATTTTGTTTGGCTGGAGCAGAGTGAGCAGCGCCTTGGGGGAGGGGTCTCGTAGGCGCCTCACCTGACCCTTGGCCGCGCTGTTGCTGCTCCGGGGGGAGGTCTTCTACCCGGCTAGGGGCGCGGAGCCATGTACATAAAGCAGGTAAGGCTTTCGCCCCCCTCCCACCCCTCATGGGCGGGCGAGGACCACTCCTCGAGGCGGGGATGTTGCAGCGCGACCCGCGGCCTTTCCCCTCTCGGTGCGGGGTGGACCAGGGCTGGACTGGGGCTTGTGGGGGAGGGGAAGACCCTAGGCTCGCCTGCGCCCGGGCTGCGGGGGGCCCCTGAGAATTGGGGCGCTCCTCTGCAGCCCGGGCCTCCCCGCGTCTGAAGGAGGCAGGACCTCGGAGAGGTGTGGAGGGGCCGGCGGGGCGGGCCTCTGGGAGGCACCGGGCCTTCCCGGGCAGCCCGAGGGGGAGCAGCCAGGGTTCCGGCCGGGGGTTGGCGGGGGCCGCGCGGCGGGCTGCAGCTGGCGGGAAGGGCTGTGCAGTGCTGCAGCTATTGGCCTGGCTCGGGCCATTTGCGTGGCATGCGTGGAAAGGCGGCCTCCCCGGCCCGGGGGCACCCCTTCGGGGCACTGGCTGGGCCGTCAGCTGTAACCCGGGGCCTCTCCGCTCCGGGATTAACCCGCGGGGTCAAAAGGGACCCTCCGTCCCGCAGAATGTGTAGCGCCGCCTCCTTCAGTTGTTTACTTCTGTCAAAATGGTCTTCCCGCCCTAGACTCCACCACAAAAATGAGCCCATTCACACAATTTTGAAAAAGTTTTTCTATTGGATGTGTCGGACTTTGAGCACTCCTTCTTTGGAACGTTGACTCCTGGCTGGCCGGGTTGTCTGCCTGAGAGCACTCACTGGGCTTGGAGTCGGGAAAGCTGGGACCAGTCTGCCTGCTGGATACACTTGCTGTAGCGCTGCAGTGTTGAGTGATCCCTTAGCCTTTTGTGGTGTTTTTTTTTTTTTTTTTTTTTTTTTTGAGGCAGAGTCTCACTTCTGTTGCCCGGGCTAGAGTGCCATGGCATCAGCCTAGCTCACAGCAGCCTCAAGCTCCTGGGCTCAAGTGATCCTTCTGCCTCAGCCTCCCAAGTAGTTGGGACTACAGGCATGTGCCACCATGCCCGGCTAATTTATATATATATATATTTTTTTTTTTAGTTGGCCAATTAATTTCCTTCTATGTATAGTAGAGACGGGGGTCTCGCTCTTGCTCTGGCTGGTTTTCAACTCCTGATCTTGAACAATCCACCCACCTCGGCCTCCCAGAGTGCTAGGATTACAGGCGGGAGCCACCATGCCGGCCTTTTGCGGTGTTCTTGACATTGGAAGTTCCTTAGGAGGTTACTAAGTGTAACTGCTAAGAGAAAAACCCAGTGCTTCACTGGCAAAAGTTACTGATAAAAGGACTGTTTTTAACAGATTTTTCATCATCACTTTCCAAAATGAATTTTTCTTGTATGGAATTCAAAGTTTTCTATCTTGCGTTAAATGAGACAAGAAAGGAAAGAAATGCAAAAGAAAAATGTTAATGTATAAGGAATTTCTTTGTGTGTGTGTTCTCAAAAATATCTTTTATTTATTAGGTGATTATCCAGGGTTTTCGAAGTTATAGAGATCAAACAATTGTAGATCCCTTCAGTTCAAAACATAATGTTATTGGTAAGTGTTCCCTGTTTACTAGATCGGATTAACAGTCTATACAAATATATAAATTCTGCCCATTTGTATAGAGGCTTAAGGGGACAAGAATTGTCTTTGAATATTAAGTAAATTTATATTTTCCATATAACTTCTATGTCTTTTATTGCCTGGTGAATTGCTTATTTTATAAATTTAAAAATGTTGGATAGTACAATCATAAGTTAATTAAGCATTTTTATTTGGGTAGCCTTGTATGTGTGAGAGTGTTTTAATAGCTTTAAATTTATAGTGAATGGCACTGAATTTAGCGTTTGAGTTACTCTGTTCTTCATATATCCAGGTTCAAATGCTCACTATTGCTGTATTTCAAAGATGACCGAGCTTTATTCACAAATTAGTTCTCAGATTTTTTCTGCTGTCAGTGTCTAACAACACACAGTGTAGCTTGGTTGGAGGAGCATAAATTTTGGAGCATAGCAGAATGGGGTTCACATCCTAGTTCTGGAACATATTCTTTTTCCAACTTTCTGAGACGTTTTAGTTTTCTTGTTTGTAAAGTGGAAATGATACCTGTCTCATAGGGCTGTTGGGAAGATTAAATGAGAAAGCATATGCAAGTGTGAGCATAAAGTGTGATTGCCATTAACAATATTTAGTCATTAATAGATTCTTCAGATTATAATGTCCATTTTGCCGATATAGCTAGCAAAATTTTTTTTCTGACATTCTGCTGAATTTTTAAAGGATAGATGAAATAAGTGCTTCACCAGAGAAACAGATTGCTATTGAAACAATTTTGCTATTTAGTGTCCTCATTGTAGGATATATTAGTTTGCTAGGGCAGCTATAACAAAATACTGTAGACTGGTGGCTTAATCAACAGATTTATTTTCTGACAGTTCTGGAGGCTAGAAGTCCATGATCATGATACCAGGATGGTTAATTTCTGGTGAGGGCTCTCTTCCTGGCTTATAGATAGCTGCCATCTTGCTGTATGCTTACGTGGTCCCACCCTCATGACCTCATCTAACCCTAATTATCTCCCAGACGTCCCCATCTCCAAATACTATCACCTTGGGGTTTAGGGTGTCAGTGTATGAATTTCAGGGGGACACAATTCAGTCCATATCACAGGGTGATATTCATATGGAAAATAAGTAAAGGGGAGACACTGAAGGCTAATGTTCTCAGAAGACCCTAGAGAATCATACTTTCTTTATTTTGCATAAAATAAATAAAATCAAAGGCCAGGTTTTCCTTGCAACCTTGTGGTTGGGAATAAAGAAAATGTATTTTATTTTCTCTTGTGTTCTAGCTACTGAAGAGTCAGTTAATTAAATTGATATGCTATAAGGGTAGCTTGATTGTACTGGGATTTTTGATTACAGGTGCTTTCTGATTTTCATCAAAATCTTTAGAAATGTAGAAAAACAGTTATTAGATTTATTATTTATTTTTTTAACCCAAGACCATCCTTAATTATAGTATTCATGGTAACTACATGAAAGCATTGCTTTTGGGAGGGATTAACAATTTCCAACTTAAAAACTTTCCCCTAATATAACAACAATTTATATAAATAAATTTGTTAAAAGATATAGAGGCTCCTTTTGGGCCTGTTGCTAGAAAACTCAAGAATTTAATGAATGATACCAAGTGTGAGTATCCTAGAAAAAAGTTGACAAATACATCTCTCGGCTTTGTTGAGAATGTCTTGCTATGCAAGGTGAAAATGTTTCTACACCAAATGTTGAAGCTGGTTAGATTTTCAGAATCCAAATTGATGGCAGTCACTGGTCCTTCAAACTGACCATCCATCCTGTGGGGATGTAGCCTCCTCCTGTTGGGGTAAGCTGCTGTGGTATATTATTTCATTAACTTACAAGTTAAAAATGGATAAATATCTTAATATGTCAATTGTATACTTTTATAAATGATCTGTAAAATGATGACCATTATTATCTAGGGTGATTAGCTTATGTCTGTAAGGTCTGTCAGGTATCTTTGTTTTATTTAGCTGTTTTACTCTCTTGGTTACAATGTTAGAATTGTTAACAGTCACTGTTACAAAGGAAAATTGTGTAAGTGTTCTTTCTTTTGCTGTAACTAAAGCAAATGAACCTAACATGACTTTATTGGTTAAACATGTTTTAAAAACAGGTAACCTCAGGAGGGCAAGGTGGCTCATGCCTGTAATCCCAACCTTTTGAGGATGGGAGGATCACTTGAGGCTGGGAGTTTGAGACCAGCCTAGGCAGCATAGCGAGACCCAGTCTCATAAAGGAATGAATGAATGAATGAATGCAAGAAAGAAAGAAAGGAAAGATAGATAGGTACCTTAATAATGTAAACAAGACCAAAAGCCTTTTTTTTTTCTAGAGTAAGTTTTGTACATTATGTCCTTTGTATATATATACTGATACTGATCTTAAAAATATCTAGTGAAAGCATACTATTTTGATTGTTTGAAGATTTTGATCCTTAAAAAAAATCAAGATTTGAAGGCCAGTATCTCTTGTGCTGATATTTGGTATACATACCAAATATATACCTTTTAAACATTTTTCTAGCTTTTTAACAAAATAAATGTTAATTATAGAACATTATGGAAAAGCTTCAAAAGGAAGAAAATTAAAATAAATTATAATCCTTCTTCTCAGAAATAACCATTCTTAATAACAACAGTCTTCTATACTTGTCTTAGCCTTGGTTTCCTAGAAAACAGCAGGCATGCTTAGCTGCTAAGGCTTTCATGGGAGGTATAGTCTGAGGGCAAGAATGAGGGGAAAAGCTGGTCACAGTTTCATAAAGAAGACACAGCTGGTTTGTGGTCATGTTGGATAACTTCCAGACAGGCTTTGTGAACCCACTATGCCTTAGAAAGGTCAGATTGGAAAGGATTGGAGAGGATTTTCTGCTGGTGCCTATCTGTCTTTGGTCAAAGTTGACTACATAGGGCATTTCCCCAAGCTTTTGGATTGTGTTGCTCTGGAAATGAGTTAACCCCACTGAAGTAGTTAGGGAGTTGTAGCCTCCTTTGGGTCTTCACAGATCTGACCGGAGTGTACTCCCAGGGTAGGTTGAAACAACCACAGGTATTAGGAGACTGAGCCTCTCCACTGATTGGCAGCCAAGGCCTGGATTGGGACAGGTGAATCTGGGGGCACATATAAACTGGGTCTACCTCAGTACTCCTATAATCTTTGTATGTATCTGTAAATTGGCATTATTAAATTAAAATGGCTTATCGTATAATGTTGGTAATCTGTTTTTTCTCGAAAATAAATCTTGAAATAATGTTCTCTATGGGTAGGAGTAATTTTTACAGGGAAATTTGTAAAGTTTCAGTTATTTATGAATAGATTATGGTTTTAACTATTTATATTCATTCAATGATAAATTATCTTTTAAAATTTTTATTTAGAAATAATTTCAAATTTATAGAAAAGTTGCCCCAGTAAGAACTGTCATACCCTTTACCTGAAATTACATTGTTAACATTTTGCTTTATCATTTGTGTTCTCTCTTACACTCTCCACAGGTGCCTTTTTTTTTTTTTCTAGAGTAAGTTTTGTACATTATGGTCCTTTGTCTCTGACTTCAATGTGTACTTTCTAAGTATAGGGATATTATCTTACATAATCATAGTACAATACTAATAATCTGTCCATTTTTCAGTTATGGTGACTGACCCAGAAATGTTCTTTATAGTATTTCTTTCCATCTAGTACAGGATCTAATTTAGGATCAGGTATTGATTGCATTTGGTTGTCATGTTTCTTTAGTTTTTTAAAATGCGGATCATTTTTATAGCTTTTCTTTTTCTTTTATAACATTGTTATTTTGAAAAATACTATGTTACAATGTGTCCTTTTGAGGGTATCACATCTGGAGGCACATGAGGTCCATCTACCTCTTACTGATGATGTTACTTTTTATCACCCAGTCAAGGTGGTGTCCAGTGTTTCCACTGTATAGTTAACTGTTTTTTCCTTGCTACTAATAAATAATATGGGGAGATAACTTTGGTACCATGCAAATATTGTGCTCTTTATCAAACTTTCCCCCTAAATTTAGTATCCGTTGATGACTCTTGCCTTTATTCTGATGATTACAAAATGATGATTTTTCATTTCTAGCACTCCTTTCATATTACTTGACACTTGGTATTCTATAAGCAAGAGCCCTCCCTCCTTATTTATTTTTCTTTTTGTAATCAGTGTGGACTCATGGATTATTCCCCCCATCAATAATTTATAATTTATCTAGTCATTTTGGTACTCAGATTGCCCTAGATTTAACCAGTGAAAGTCCCCTTCAAGCTGGCTCTTGTGTTTATGATATGCCTTTTTAAAGTACTTTTTGACATAGCGTAAATGACCTTCTTAGAATTTACTTTTGTGTAAAAAGTGATAACTTTGGGGCTAATTTGCTCAGGATTTTTTGATTCAAGATTGAGAGATTGACATAGTTATTTATCACTCTTAACACTGAACATTTCTAGCCTGGCATGGTGGTGCATGCCTGCAGTGTTCCAGCTACCTCAGGAGGCTGAGGCAGGAGTATCTCTTGAGCCCAGGAGTTTGAGGTTGCTGTGAGTTAGGCTGACGCCATGGCACTCTAGCCTGGGCAACAGCAAGGCTCTGTTTCAGAAAACAAACAAAAACACTGAACATTTCACTAAACAAATAGTTTAAGTCAAAAGCTTTTGATACCCTTTTATGTGTAGAATTGCTTACATCTGAATTTAGGTAGTAAAAAATGTACCTTATAATTATCCATACTTTTGTGGTTCTGACAGACTATATGTGATAGGTAGGCTTGATTGTAAACAGTTTAACATGAGGACAGTTTGAGAATTTAAGATGATTAAGTATTTTAGAATGTTAGCAATATATGAATCTTTAAATTGTTAAAAAAATAGTGTACATAATTAAAATAGGATTCTACATCCATTGTAATGATTATAAATTATGAAAGCCAGGTTTAATTCCTATTAGTTTTAAACTGTTGGGAAAGAACAAAAAAATTAACAGTGAAAAACCTTTAAAGGAAAAACTATCTGTAGTTTATTATACTCATTTAGGAATTGAAGCTTTTTTGTGTATTGGGGCTTTTTTGTTCAATGTTTTGTTGTATTTAGCTTTGAATATTGAGATGTATTAGAAAATGGGATTTTAAAATGAGTACTTTAAAAAATTTATTGGTTTTATATGAAATAACTTGTACTTTTTGAAATTTTATAGTGGGCAGAAATGGATCTGGAAAAAGTAACTTTTTTTATGGTAGGTATTGTTTTTTGAATTCTAAATATCTAGACCTAGGTATCTTAAGATAATTTATTAAAATCACTGGTTTTCTGGGCCGGGCGCGGTGGCTCATGCCTATAATCCTAGCACTCTGGGAGGCCCAGGCAGGTGGATTGCTCAAGGTCAGGAGTTCAAGACCAGCCTGAGCAAGAGTGCGACCTCATCTCTACTATAAATAGAAAGAAATTAATTGGCCAACTAATATATATATATACACACACACACACATATATGTAGAAAAAATTAGCTGGGTATGGTGGTGCATGCCTGTAGTCCCAGCTACTTGGGAGGCTGAGGCAGCAGGATTGCTTGAGCCCAGGAGTTTGAGGTTGCTGTGAGCTAGGCTGACGCCACAGCACTCACTCTAGCCTGGGCAACAAAGTGAGACTCTGTCTCAAAAAAAAAAAAATCACTGGTTTTCTGTGGTTACATCTGCGTGAAACCCAATACAGGTTGCATTTTAGTATTGCGGGTTTAGTGTAAGGATCTAAGTCTTGCTCTCTACTCAGTGACTAATTAGCTATGTTAGACTGGGCAAAAGACTTAACCTCTCAAATTGTTCTTTTTGTTTTAAAAATGGAGATGTTTGCCCTGTCTACCTTAGATGGGTCCTGAAAAATCAAGTAAGGTAATCCATATGAAAGTGCTTTTTAAACTTGAATGCAGTTTATAAATGTAAATGTATATGTTAAAAATATGTATAAATGCAGTAGAATAGTTAGTATTATTTAGGGAAATGGTTTATCTTTCTGTTTCACCTTTTAAAAAATGTTTTCTAAGCTTTTTATAAGGGATTGAGGAGTATAAAAAACCTCGAGGCTCAAAAGGCAATATTGTCAGTTTGAAGACAGTAAACAGAGCTTTGAAAATTCTCTCCAAAGATAAAATGCATTTAAGTATAATAATGCCTCTTAAATCCTTTGGGAAGGAAAACCTTTTAACAGAACTAGACTGTACAAAGAAAGGAATGGACTGAAAAATGTGAACTCCTTAGTTGGGTAATGCTTGAGGGAAAGGGAAATTTAGTACACTGATTTAGTGAGAACAAAGATTCTCTCTCTTCATGCCAACAAATCTGAAGGGTACTCTGTACCCTATATATCCTATTGGTGGCTGTAATTTGGCAATAGCAAGAGAATAGATTAGAGCAGAAGTGTGTATTTCAGAATCTCGGGGGAGATGAGAGCAATTTGAATCTTCTCCTCCCCCGAAAATCCCTGTGATTATGAGAGACAACTATTTCCCACCCCCAGCACACACATTAATGCTTATTTGCACGTACTCACACTCCACCCCACCCATGCAGAATGTCAGTGATCTCTTGGGTGGATTGGGACCAGAACAGCTGAGTAAAGAAGTCCATTTCTTGGGCAGGATGATCCAGTTAGGCACTCTGCATAGAAGTAGGAATGGCTCTTTACAGAAGGTAAGGACAGTATAAGCAGCATAGAAGTTGAGAATCTGAAACATTTCCCTGTATTTCCTTAGTTTTATTTCTTTTGATAAAATATCCAATTAATTGTTAGATATCCAATATCCAATATATTGTTAGAATACATCTTTTTTTGTTAAAAAAGATTTTAACAAAATCTTGTGTCTAGTGGGGAAGACAAGCAAATGTACTATTAATCTAACCAGTCACTGTAGATTTTGGTCAAGAAGTAGACCTTAGTTTTGTTTGTCGATTTTCTTGTGCCAAAATGTTTTCTCTTTATTTTCTTACCTTAAATGTTTCGGAGAAAACGTCTCAATATTTTTCTCATATCATCATTTCCTACTTGATTAGTTTGATGTGCAGGCAAATTTTCTACGTTCCTTTCATTTACACGAAACTAGTAATTACTTTATCTGCATTGTTTGTTACCTAGTATACTGTATTCTGTTAAGCTATGAGAAGTTATGAATAAGTCATAAATCCTTTTTAGACTCAACTAATAGTTATGTTTTTGTATTCCTAGCAATTCAGTTTGTTCTCAGTGACGAGTTTAGTCATCTTCGTCCAGAACAGCGATTGGCTTTATTGCATGTGAGTAAGACTGCTTTAAGACATTATTGATATTATATGCTTTTAAAAAATACATTGTTAGGCCTGGTGCGGTGGCTCACGCCTGTAATCCTAGCACTCTGGGAGCCCAAGGCTGGCAGATCGCTTGAGGTCAGGAGTTCGAAACCAGCCTGAGCAAAAGCGAGACTCCGTCTCTACTAAAAATAGAAAGAAATTAATTGGTCAACTAAAAATACATAGAAAAAAAATTAGCTGGGCATGGTGGTACATGTCTGTAGTCCCAGCTACTCGGGAGACTGAGGCAGGATAATCGCCTAAGCCCAGGAGTTTGAGGTTACTGTGAGCTAGGCTGACGCCACGGCACTCTATCCCGGGCAACAGTGTGAGACTATCTCAAAAAATAAATAAATAAATAAAAAACATTGTTCATCTTGGTTTAAAAAATTATTTGTCCAAGTTTAAGATTCTTTGAAGACATAACAGTTTGTCTTTTAAATGTGTTGTTCTGCTGTGAAATTTAGCCCAATATATTAATGGCAGATAAAGGCCTAATTTTTATACAATGGTTAGTAGAAAATTGTAGGATTTGCTTATAGATGGGTATATCTGCCATATAAATTTCTTTAAGGAGGTGTTCTGGTAAGGTTTAGGAAGCAGGTTTGCTGAGGAGAAAGAAGAGTTTGAAATTGGGGATTAGGAGTTACAAATGCAGAACCAGAAGTTAATTAGTAGCATAGAGAAACAATCATTACAAACTAAACAACAGAAAAGTTGTCTGTTTTATTTTTAGCCATATTTGTACTTAGATAGTAACATCATTTTCCAGTATGAAGAACAGTACAAATGCTTCTTGACTTACAGTGGAGCTATGTCCCAACAGACCCGTTGTAACTTGAAAATACCATAAAGTTGCACACGGCTTTAATACACCTAACCTACTGAACACCGTAGCCTACCCTACCTTAAACATGCTCAGACATTTACGTTGGCATACAGTTGGGCAGAAACATTTAACACAAAGCCTATTTTATGATAAAATGTTGAATATGTCATTTATTGACTACTGAAAGTGAAAAACAGAATGCTTGTATGGGTACTCAAAGTATGGTTTCCACTGAGTGTAAACTGCTTTCACACCATCCTTAAGTTGAACCATACTAAGTCAGGGGCCATCTGTAAATTTACAGTAATGCAAGTTGTTAGAATTTTTTATTAATCATGAATAATGAACTAAAGTAAGTTTAGGATAAAAAATTATAAGAGGTACAGACATACATCCCTGTAGTCCCAGCTGCTCAGGAAGCTGAGGTACGAGGATTGCTTGAGGCCACAGTGCACTATGATTGCGCCTGTGAATAGCCATTGCACTGCAGGCTGGCAAAATAGTGAGACCTCGTCTCTGAAAAACGAATTATCAAAGGCTATAATAAAATAATATAATTATCTTCTTTCTGATTCGAATATTGCTTATAATTAATTTTAAGACCAGAAAATGAGATTCTTCCATATATCCTAATATGGTGTCTCTTACACTTAGGAAGTTCTTTTGTTTAACCATTATCTTTGTTTTCCCTCCTTCAGTTTGTATTTGTAGCCCAGTAATCAAGATTGATTCCCTATAGAAAAATTCTTTTTAGGTTTCTCAGATAAGCATTAAAAGAATTAGTAGCCTCTTTAGTATAGTTCTTCATTGTATTGAACCACTACATACTTACAGTTTATAGAATCTGGAAATGATCTAGACTTAGTATGTAGTTGTCATGTCATAAATTGGTCTAAATGTGACACATGTTAAATGTGTATATTTCTATAACACATTTAAAACCATATAGACCATTTCAAAGGCCGGGCACCGTGGCTCACGCCTGTAATCAGCACTCTGGGAGGCCAAGGCGGAAGGATCAGTAAGGAGTTTGAAGCTAGCCTGAGCAAGAGTGAGACCCTGTCTCTACTAAAAATAGAAAGAAGTTAATTGGCCAACTAAAAATATGTAGAAAAAATTAGCCGCACATGGTGGTGCATGCCTGTAGTCCCAGCTACTATAGAGGTTGAGGCAGCAGGATTGCTTGAGCCCAGGAGTTTGAGGTTGCTATGAGCTAGGCTGACACCACAGCACTCTAGCCTGGGCAACAGAGTGAGACTGTGTCTCAAAAAATAAATAAATAAATGAATGAATGAATGAATGATATAGACCGTTAAATGGTAAGACAGATAAATGACATGGACCGTTAAATGTTAAGACCGATTTCTAGTAATTATCACATAATTTCTTAGAGTTCCTTTCCAGCATTAAAATGATACTGTAAGAGAAAAGCCTCAGGGTTTTAGATACAGGCAAATATGTATAATTAAATGGCCCCAGTCTTGTGGTATAAAAAAGTGATCTGCAGAATAAAATGTAAGTATATATAATTTTGACATCTTTTGCATAGTTCTTATGTTTTATTTAGAATCAAAAGCTATTTAATTGAAAAGGTTTCTTATCCTAATCCAGTGTCTCTGCTGTTTTGGCAAGAGGGGGATCTGTATATACTCGTCTTACAGAAATTTTTCTCTGTTGAATCAGGCTCGTTACCTTGCATTAGACTTTAAAAATGTTTAAAGAATATGAATGAACCACTTAAATGACAGATTTTTCGTTTTTCTTATTTTTAGGAGGGTACTGGCCCTCGTGTTATTTCTGCTTTTGTGGAGATTATTTTTGATAATTCCGACAACCGGTTACCAGTAAGTAACTTTTTCTCCTTTTTTTTTAGTAATGACGTTGAGAATTATATTGATGTATTAAAAGCTAATTTTTTTCATACTTTGAAACATTTATAGCTCTAGTTAAGCTTTTATAATTTTTAGCTTATATTAAAACATATCGTTTACGTGCTGATTTTGTTTTAAAATTGTGATGAATATTCTGGTCAACAACAAATGAGAATGTGTAGTCTGTTGTGAAGAAATGTCTTTATCACGAGTATTCATAGCATTATCTTTAGGGAGATAAGTGAAATTTTAAAATAAATAGTTATGGTCAAGGACTTTAAAATGACCTTAACTGAAAGGGTTCTGTTAATACTTTGCTATCGAATTAACTTTGGGCTTTTACATTTTTTCTTAGATCGATAAAGAGGAAGTTTCACTTCGAAGAGTTATTGGTGCCAAAAAGGATCAGTATTTCTTAGACAAGAAAATGGTCACGTAAGCATTTTTCTTTAAATTTACAATTTCTTTACAAAAGAATAAAATAATTCTTTTATTTGCCTCATATGTGAGATATATTTGCCTCATATTTAACAAATCAATATTTAGAACATATGCACAAGAATCAGAAGGTTCCCTGAGGCTCATAGAACAGATGGTTTAATTGCTGATCTCTACTTCTTAATGCTACTTGACCTAGGAGCTACTCATTGTTTGCTTATTGTTGGCTTCTTTAAAATTATTTATCTGAAAAAATAATTTTAATGTTTGTCAACAGGAAAAATGATGTGATGAACCTCCTTGAAAGTGCTGGTTTTTCCCGAAGCAATCCTTATTATATTGTTAAACAAGGAAAGGTAAAACAATTGTATGTCCTTTTGTTTGTTTTTTTTTTTTTTTAGAATTTGTTTTCTAAGTAATTGTTCAGTTGAATGATGAATTTGGTTTATTGATTCTAGTGGTTAAGCTGAAGCAAAAGTAGACCTTACTGTTTTTTGTTTTTATTGATTTATTTTGTATTGAAGTTTATTATCTTTTTCATGGATCCAAAGTACAAAATAGATCCATTGCATATTGGGATAGAAGTATTTAGTAGATTAAGTGGATCTTGTTTTCTTAGTGACTTGTATTACTCATTGAGGTGCACTGTGTTGGAAGACATTATTGGCTTACAGAAATTATAGCGATCATACTTAAGAAAATTGTAGAAATTGTATAAAAGTGATATTTGAAAAAATTACTTTCTAAAGTTAATATGCTTTATTACTCAGTTTATCACAGAATTAAAGTATTGAAAAACTTACATTACCAGAAATCTACCAACATGCTACATATTATTTTCCTTATGAAGGTTGTATTTTTTATATTTTTTTAGCAGCTAAACTACAAACTTTAGCTGATTGTTCTGCTACCTCCTAATACTTTCAACTATGTCTAAGATAATTTCTTCTCATAACTTACCCTGTAATGTCCTGATAGTTTTGTATAGTGTGTTTTTTTTTGGACTAGGGGAAAATTCTTGAAGATATCCTCTAGTTATTTATACTGTAGGTGTTTTAAGGTACATGTGATTACAAGAATATGGAATTTCAGTTTTGGAAAATGTACTGGAAGAACAAGTTTTCGAAAAGGCTGTCTTCACTATTTGTGGGAGAGAAATTTCTTAAAACAAAGGCTGATTTGAAAGCAGTTTTCTGAGTCCCCTCACCCCCAAACAGTCTCTTTTACTTCATTTCACTTATTGTTATATGTTATTTTAGATAAGCCATCCATGATTACCTTATATAAAAACATTGCCTCCCCTCCAATCCTATGTGCTTTATTTTCTTAATCTGTTTTCTTTTTCTTTTTTTCTTTTTTTTTTTTTTTGAGACAGAGTCTCACTCTCTTGCCTGGGCTAGAGTGCCATGGTGTCAGCCTAGCTCATAGCAACCTCAAACTCCTGGGCTCAAGCAATCCTCCTGCCTTAGCCTCCCGAGTAGCTGGGACTACAGGCCACCATGCCCGGATAATTTTATATATTTATATTTTATATATATATATATTTTTATATATATATATATTTTTTTTTTAGTTGTCCAGCTAATTTCTTTCTATTTTTTTAGTAGAGATGGAGTCTCGCTCTTGCTCAGGCTGGTTTCAAACTCCTGAGCTCAAACGATCCGCCCGCCTAGGCCTCCCGGAGTGCTAGGATTACAGGCGTGAGCCACCATGCCGGCCGATTGTACTTTTAATATTATAGCTTTTAAAAAATGTGTTACTTCGTGACGTTTTCCCCTTGTAAAAATACCTTGTTCTTTGGTAATGGAGTTCATCTTTTATACCTTATCATATTGACTAAGAAAAATGGTAGTATTGGATATTCCTTAATTTGTTAATCTTAAAGGAGATTTATAAATGTATTCTAATTGGATTTTATTTGCAAGTTTCATTTAAGTAAAGGCAATATAGATATGTAGGTACATGTACTGTACAGATTACGTTAGTCAAATCACAATCTACTTAAAACTTAGCATGTGAATACACATTGGGCATCCCCAATCCAAAAACCTAAAATTCAAAGTGCTCCAAAATCCAGAACTTTTTGAGTGGC
This sequence comes from Mirza zaza, assembly GCA_008750895.1. Lineage (NCBI taxonomy): Eukaryota > Metazoa > Chordata > Mammalia > Primates > Cheirogaleidae > Mirza > Mirza zaza. Next base: position 8,334 of record VSMD01009744.1, on the reverse strand, counting down.
TGACATGATAGTCAAAGGAAATGCTCATTGGAGCATTTCAGATTTTCAGGTTTGGGTTGCTCAACCGGTAAGTATAAATGCAAATATTAAAAAAGCCATCAAAGCAGTGAGGGTGATACTATTTAAAAAAAAAAAGAAGAAGAAAAAAATCCAAAATTTGTAACATTTCTGCTTTCCAAGCATTTAGGATAAGGTATACTTGACCTATATATGTATTAAAAACTTTCAATGTAGAGTTCTTAAAGAGCGGTCTATAGCTATGTAATTATTTTTCTAAAATTTTTAGATCAACCAGATGGCAACAGCACCAGATTCTCAGAGATTAAAGCTATTGAGAGAAGTAGCTGGTACTAGAGTGTATGATGAAAGAAAAGAAGAAAGCATCTCCTTAATGAAAGAAACTGGTAAAAAAAAAAAATGATTCTGCCTGCCTTCTTTCTGTTGCAAATTGCTTTTTCATTGTGTTATAACCATAAAAGGAGTTATGTCTATTATCAGAAATATACTGTATGATAATTTGCCTATGTACTGAATGGAGAGAAAATTAGTTTAAGACAGTTTACGGTTTGAGATTTCTAATAATTCATCTCTTTGAATAAAGAAGCGCTACTGTTAGATACGATAACATAGGGCCTTTGCAAGTCAACTACTTTTGCTTCTAGCTTTCTCATCAGTTGTTAGGACAACAAATTTGGATGTATTCCTCAAAAAAAAAAAACCAAAACACTGGAGTATCAACTGGCATTAGGTTTTAAATTGTCTGGGAATAAGTAAATGTAAAACTTTGAACTTGTAATCTTTAGTACATTTGTCATGGAAACCCTGCTTTGCTTTTCATTTGCTGTGTCATATCATGGCTTAGAGTCAGTCCTGGATTAAAAATCTGACCAGTAATTAACTGACATGACCTTAGACTTTATCTCTGTGGTTCAGAGCTTCGCCATCTATAAAATTCTATAGATTGTGGTGGTGAGTTAGAGGATCAAAGTAGCTCCATGGTAGAAATACAGTTAGGTATTCAATATACGGCAGCTTTAAATAATGCTATTATTAATACAAATTGGGAATTCAGAACACCAATGATGTTGTTAGCCTTTAGTTAGGGTTTTCGGGGAAGGCACACTGACTTTTAAAAAGGAAGCTTAAACTGAGGCCCTTACATATGTAATAGAAGAATCAGTGTCATTGTGTGTGTAAATTTGTTCTCTGATGCTTTTCATAATAAAGCATCTTAATTACCATTTTTGTATCTTAGATTTGGTTACCATATAATATCAAAGAATAATGCTGTAGTTCTTAAGAGTAAATTTATGATATAAATTTGAGAAGTGATATTATTACATAAAAATTGCATTCAATTCCTTCACCTCCCTCCCCATTTTTTTTAAGAGGGCAAACGTGAAAAAATCAATGAGTTGTTAAAATACATTGAAGAGAGATTACATACTTTAGAGGAAGAAAAGGAAGAACTAGCTCAGTATCAGAAATGGGATAAAATGAGACGAGCCCTGGAATATACCATTTACAATCAGGAACTTAACGAGACTCGTGCTAAGCTTGATGAGGTAAAATATTTACCTTTGACACTTAAAATCAGACTAATTTTGTTTTTATGACTTTGTTAAACTCATGTGGTATTTACATTTCTCAGTGATTTTAAATAGAAACTTTAAAAAATCTCTGAATGAATTCATTAGCAAATTTTTTCTTTCAGTTTACTGTAAAGAGAATGCCTAGACAAATGCCTGCAGTGTCCTTGCTGTAGTTGTATGTGAAATATAATCAGATGGTGGTGTCAGGCAGACCAGATGAGAGGAAAGCCACTTGAGGTTTCTTGGATTTTTTTTCTTGGATTTTTAGAATATATTAATATCTTGTAATTAGTATTGCCTACATTTTACACAAAAATTTGTGTAGGTAATCCTTCATTTTCTATTTAAAGAAAACCATTTTCAAACTTTTTGTAAAAATTTTCTAATGATTTCAGTTTATTTTAGCAAATACCAAAAATTTTACTCGATGTTATGAAATATTAAGCAAATACAAATTAGAAACACAAAATTAGTTAGAAATGGTGTCTTATTTTTCTTTTTTCAGCTTTCTGCTAAGCGAGAGACAAGTGGAGAAAAATCCAGACAATTGAGAGATGCCCAGCAGGATGCAAGAGATAAAATGGAGGTAAGATTATAAACAAGGTTCAGGTTAACTTATATTTTTTGACTTTAGTAATCCTTTTTGTACCAGAATTATAGAATGATAACCATAAGGGGGAGTCATAGGGATCGAGTATTGGAAAGACAGAGTAGTACTAAAAGAGTAAATGAAAGAAAAAGAAGGGACAGAATTAATGGTATTACAATTCTGCCATTGTACTTTAATTGCCTGACTCGTTTTCTGTTCAATACTTTTTGAATAGGATATTGAGCGCCAAGTTAGAGAATTGAAAACAAAAATTTCAGCTATGAAAGAAGAAAAAGAACAGCTCAGCGCTGAAAGACAAGAACAAATTAAGCAGAGGACTAAATTGGAACTTAAAGCCAAGGATTTACAAGATGAATTGGCAGGCAATAGTGAACAAAGGGTAAGTTAAAATGCTACAAATGAAAGACATAATATTCAGGTGAGTAGGAACTGCAGAAGACAGTCCTTTATTTGATGGGTTCATGTTTGAGTTTTTTGTAAAACCTTTGCCACATTAAAATAAATTTGCACTTAAATAGCAACTTAGTACTATCTCTTTGTTTCTTACATTTAAAAAAATTTTATAAGATCAATTTTTCTCATGAGTTTTTTTTATGAGAAAACTTTTTTTTATTATATTCAACCCCAAGAGACAACATTTTATGCTAGACTTAAAAATTAGGCAAAAAAATTTTAAGCAGATTTCTTTTTTAATTTATCTTGTTTTATTTACAGAAACGTTTATTAAAAGAGAGGCAGAAGCTGCTTGAAAAAATAGAAGAAAAGCAGAAAGAACTGGCAGAAACAGAACCTAAATTCAACAGTGTAAAAGAAAAAGAAGAACGAGGAATTGCTAGGTCTGGGAGTTTTCACCAACACTTTAACTTTCTAAATAGTTTCTTTATAGAACCTAGTTATGGGTTAAGAATGTACTAGCACAGTAAAGGGCAAAAGTTAAATGCCATGGTTCAAAGAAATAATTGCTAATATTTAACAAATACTGTGGGGCATGGATTATTGTACATATTGCCTACATTGTTTCTCCTCAAAAACCCTAGGAAATTGACATTATCTCTAAGTTCAATAAACTTAATCCTCTTGGTGGTGAAGCACCTTACCTAAGATAACATAGCTAAATGTTGGGCTTCTTAAAGCAGGCATTATATTCTTTTTTTTTTTTTTTTTTTCTCAAATGACATCTAATTGTATGTTTCATGCTACAACTTTCTTTCCTCAATGCTGTTTTAACAGCTTTTAGTGTCTATAGAGTGGATTTGACAACATTGGCTGATTTCACATTATTTAGTATATTATCATGTTTTTATGCCACATATATTCCTTTTAGTGAATTGCCTATTTATTTCCTTTGCCCATTTTTTTGAGATTTTTTTTCCTTACTGTTTCATAGGAATGTTTTATGTAATTTGGACATTATGTTATAATGTATGTATGTTATGAATGTTTTCTCTCATTTTTTTCTTGCCTTTTAGAGTGTCTTTTATTGTAAGGAGTTGAAAAGGTTTATGTAGTTAAGTATAATTACAACATTTTTGAAAGTTTCTGAAGTGTAGGGCACTAGAACTATCTAGATTTACTGACCAACCCAGACCTGAGATCCTTAGGGTATGAGTTGTCCTTTGACTTTGGGATTTTGAAGTTAAATTACAATTATATAAAACTAAGTAGTTCAAGGAGCTTTATATTATATAGTAGTTGCTTTTATACTTAATTCCTTTTTATATATATTTTTAAATTACTTTGTTTTTATATACAGTTGACATTAATTTTGATTAAACTTTGTTATTTTGTGTTCTCATTTTCAACCCATTCTCTTCTATCTTATGTAGATTGGCTCAAGCAACTCAGGAAAGAACGGATCTTTATGCAAAGCAGGGTCGAGGAAGCCAGTTTACATCAAAAGAAGAAAGGGATAAATGGATTAAAAAGGAACTCAAGTCTTTAGATCAGGCTATAAATGACAAGAAAAGACAGATTGCTGCTATACATAAGGATTTGGAGGACACTGAGGCAAATAAAGAGAAAAATCTGGAGCAATATAATGTAAGAACTTTTATAGCTGCTTGTAAAAATCCTTCAGAAGAGATAAACATGTACAGTTTTATCTATTTCAAGTTTCATTTTTAAATAAGTTTAAATAACTCTTAAAATATACAAGACAGGCCTTTATTTAGAAAAGGCCAGCACAAATTTAATATACATACAGTAGTTCTTTTTTTTAAGAATGTTTTATCCATGTCAATGAGTGTTCATGTAGGTTGAATATATTTTCAAATTGGTAGTCTGTACTTGATCTACTCTTAATTTTAATATGGTATCATACCAGTCTAAAATAACTTTATATTAACTTATTTATTTTTCATTTTTATATTCTAATGTAATTTTGTCAATAACATAGTACAAAATATATTTTTTGTTGGTTAAAGCAGTGGTGATTTTATAACTTTTTAAAATGGGGTAAACATTACTTGCCATGCATGTTTAGCTAGCATTTCCTTAAAAATTGAAGTAGAAGATAAAATTTTTGCTTCCAGAGTAAAACAGATCTCATTATTTGAAATGAGACCAGGGGGCAGAGGAGTGCGAAGGGCTGCATTTCTTAAGTGATAATGCATGGCTATGTATAGGTGAGTAGAAGGAGATGAAAATGATGGGAAGGTAGTATGTAGGACAGGTGTACACAGAACCCTCTTACCCATGAGATCTGTACCAGTTGGTTATTGATTAATCAAAAACCTCAATAGCATAAGATCTTAAAATACATACAGTATATATGTATACGTGTGTATATATACGCAAACATTTGTGTATATATATCTTAAGCATTTTATTTTAAATATACATTCATGTATCAATCTTTTGATGTAAAGCCTAAGATTTTTTTTTTAAGTATGAGTGATAAGAGTTTTCAAGGGACTTTCTTATATGATTGCAGGTATAAGCATATTTCTCATTAAAGTTGGACGAGAACAGGATCCAGGATTCCATCTGGCATATGTTGCTTTTAGTTGTCATGTTTCTTTTAGCTGCTCTAATCTGGACCAGTTCTCCAAGTCTTTCCTTGATTTTTGTGACTTGACATTTTAAATTTTGTCATAAAGTACATATAAATTTATATATTATTTACCCAGAATCTTATAGTTGATTTGCCCTTTTAATTCAGTTTTTGGTGACTCACCTTTGAATGTGTCCACACGTTTTTAAAAAACAACTCTTTGTAGTCATATTCACTTTATTTAATATAATTACATAGCCAAAACTAAAACAGAGTAGAGAGCAAACACAGCTCTCTCTGTAAGCATAAACAACTCAACTGGTAGAATAAGATGAATGCGAATAATAGATAGTAGCTTATTGGTTTTGAAATTGGTTTTGCTGTGGGCTTCAGTCAGGATGTTTTGTAGAGGTAGTGGAGAATGCTGGTTAATCCAGGGAGTCAGTTATTCGGAAATTGGTTAGTTAGTTTGAACTGTGATGGCTACATGTCCTTTCCTTAAACAAAATGAGTTTTATCTAGAGTTCATGGAACCACCAACCTCAGCAAATGCCCCCTTTGAAAAGAGGCTGGTGATAAACTAAGATCTTTCATTGAGAGGATTTATTTATTCTTTCTTTTTTTTTTGAGACAGTCTCACTCTGTTGCCCAGGCTAGTGTGCCGTGGCATCAGCCTAGCTCACAGCAACCTCAAAATCCTGGGCTTAGGCAATCCTCCTGCCTCAGCCTCCTGAGTAGCTGGGACTACAGGCATGCGCCACCATGCGTGGCTAAGTTTTTCTATATATTTTTAGTTGGCCAATTAATTTCTTTCTAATTTTAGTAGAGACAGGGTCTTTCTTTTGCTCAGGCTGGTTTCAAACTCCTGACCTTGAGCAATCTGCCTGCCTTGGCCTCTCAGAGTGCTAGGATTACAGGCGTGAGCCATGATGCCCAGCCTATTCATTCTTAAGCTCCAATATTTCAGCTACAGCTTTGGTTCTCAAAATGACCACTTGTCAAGATGAAGTCTTTTCCTTTATTCTGGATACAGGTGATTTTATAGCCCTGGTTGTATTATGAAAACCAGCCTTTTACTTCTTGGTATAATCCTAAATTAATTTTTCCACAGTGGATTTGTAACACCTGCAGTACGAAAAATGAAATGCCTTTTTGATGGCTTTGTTATGCTTTGTTTTGTTTCATTTATATAATACGTATCCAACATGCTTACCAAACTAAGTTTTTAGACTTTTCTAACTGACATTAGAGAAATCTTGACCTCAGCAACTGCCATAGAGGAGAAAAGACTCTTAAGTAGCAGTTCCAATATAAACTATAATGTTTTATTTATTTATTTTTAGGCTGTAAAAACAAGTACTTTGCTCAGTAAAGTCTGTAAAACACATTATTTCAGAATTTAATATAGGTAGCTCATATTATTACTAATTTAATTTATTAATTACTTTATTTTATTAATTACTTTATTAATTATTTATTAATTACTAATTTAATAATGTATTGATCACTAATTTATTTTAGTAGTAGTAATTACTAATTAGTAGTAATTACTAATTTATTTTACTAATTTATTTTAGCTTTATTAATTACTAATTTAATAAAAATACATTATTTCAGAATTTAATATAGGTAGCTTATATTATTACTGGTTCTGAGTATCATCATGGTCTTAGAAATGGAACCATTAATATTCAGATATACCTGAAAAAAAGAGAATGTGGAATTTTAGAAATACTGTAAGCTCTGATGCTAATTATTTACACAGTAGTTTTTGAATTGGTTAAGCCTATAAAGGTGAAACATTAATTTAGAAAGCAGACTCTTCAAGGTCTACACTCTTCTAGCATGTAATCAGATAGCCTGGGGATGAATTAAGTCATTGCCACTGAAAAGTTGAATTTTACAAAGTGGATTTGTTTACTCTTTTATGGTTTCAGTTACCACTGAGTCCCATATTCCTCTTGTGTAGTATGAAAGAGTTTAATTATTCAAGATGTTGTGAGTCATTCTAATTATCCAAGGTTTTATAAATCAGTTAATAAAAATTTGAGCAAAATACTTTCGTTCTTTTTCATCTGATGCAAGGATAGAAATCATGATAAATTTAATTGTATATGAATTTTGTATATATTCCAGACTTTTAGTGTATTATAATCTTTAGTTCCATTTAATTTTATTGACATTAGAAATCCTCATAAATAGGTAAATTGACTAGTTTGATTTATGGTCACTTGTGCCCTTATTGTACCACTCATTCTTTGGCGGAGGCTTTAATTGAACAGAAGCTGGTAAGCATAAGATTCACATTGCCCTAATGAGTTGACAGAATAAGATAAAGAATATTACGTAGTATCTGTGCTTTTGTCACATTACTACTAAAACCTAATGCCTTTTGGTACTCTGTGGGAGTATTTGTAATTACTTTGATATTTGCTTAATAAACGGTTATACACAGACAATGTCATTATTAATATTTCATGAAGCACAATTTGAAGTACCCCCTTCAAAAGCTGGTTGATCTTCAGATTTATTTTGCTTATTTTATTGCTCTCTACAAAAGCAAGGATTTTTGTTTGTTGCCTGATGGTTCCCCAGCTCTTAGAATAGTGCTTGGCACTGTTTTCTATTTTGTGTGTGCACGTGTGCATGTGTGTGTAGAGGGGGCAGTATGAAAAATATGCATTGCAGTATTTTGAGATTTTGTGAATGTATTTTTGTCTTTTAAAATCTTGGTGTGTATATTGTAGAAATAGTAAGGTTTAGATTAGTAATTAACAAAATATTTTAGCAGTGTATTATAGAGTATTTCATTTTATGGTTTGTGTTTTCAGGGTAATATGCTTTTTCTTGCCTAAAGATGTTTAAAAATTGAAATTGGAGTTTTTAACAGCTTCATTGAGGTATAATTGACATACAATAAATTACATATATTGAAAGTGTATCGTTTGATGAGTTCTGACAGACATATACACCTACAAAACCATCTCCACGGTTAAAATAATGAACATGTTTATCACCCAAAAATGTTTCCCATTCCCCTTGGTAATTCCTCCCTTACTCACCTTTTGGTCCCCTCTCCCCCATCCTTTTACAACTACTGATAAGTTTGATGAAGTTGGATCTTAAGTTTGAATTATTTT